>PISX010005570.1:0-106294 GCA_004024625.1 Mellivora capensis | reverse complement strand
ACCGGTTCAAGGTAACCCCGAGCTGAGAGCTCACTCCTCGGCTCTGTCTCTGTAGCCGGCTTCCCGCTCCGATACCTGCTAGCTCTGCGACACTCAGACACCCTTCTGTGACCCTGCGGGACCTGGGGCCACGCTGACCCCGCGTGGGCTTCAACCCGGTTTAGCCTCTGGAGCGATGTCCCTCCATGGAGCAGACTTTTAAAAGTCCCGATTTAGTGCTCCGCTGCTCCGCCGCTTGCCGGGAGCCGGCCCCTCCCCCGCGGTCTATCCTCCCGTCGCTTTCGATTCACTTCTCCGCCAGTCCTACCTTTCAGAAAGTGGTCGATTTCCTGTTTCCAGAATTGCTGTTCTTCCTCTCTTCGATCTCCCATTGGATTTGTAGGTGTTTGCAGTGGTTTGATAAGCTATCTAGCTGATCTCCTGCTACCTGATGACGTCTCAGCTGCTACTTCTCCGCCATCTTGCTCCTAATGAATCTATTTTAAATCAATAAGCTAAATTAGATAGAATATGCATTCCTGGAGAAAATCTTATCAATAAAACTTTATCAGACCTGGATTAATCAATATGTTCATTCATTTCTCAGCTTTTTTTTTTGAGAATTATGCATGTGCTAGTGTTTCTAAATCCTAAGAGAGTGACCAGAGTAGCATCTTTTTATTTTTAATTTTCTTTCAAAACCTTACAGCCTAGTGACACAGACATGCAAATAAAATCAGAAGTATCTGTGATATAGGATATTTAACACTATGTAATACAGAGTAGGACATTCTATACATAGTAGAAGGGAATGGAAATATTCACAATGTAATGATACAACATTGTTCAATTTCTTAAAAAAGATTTTATTTATTTATTTATTTATCATTTATTTATTTATTTATTTGAGAGAGAGAGAGAGAGAGAGAAAATGAGTGGGGGGAGGGGCAGAGGGAAAAGCAGACTCCCTGAGGATCAAGGAGCCAGATACAGGACTTGATTCCAGGACCCTGGGATCATGACCTGAGCTGAAGACAGACACTTGGCTAACTGAGCTACTGAGATGCCTTCCCATTGCTCAATTCTTTTTTCCTATTGCTCAATTTTCTAATAAAAATAGGAATAAGCCAGAAAAGAGTACAGAGCATGCAGAGCATATTCTGATTACAGGGAAAGTAAGAAGATGAGTTTACAGTTGTCTGCATTCCCAAAATTGTATTGTGGCTGACATAAAATATATAAAACAAAATGCTGGCTGGAAAGATAAGCAAGGACAATGCCACAGATGAACATGTACATCAGGCTTAAGAGCGAGGAGTTCATTTAAGGGAGTTCATTGCACCATGTTTTTACCAAGATGCATGTTTTTACCAAGAAATTTCTGAAAATTTAAACAATGTTTATTGCATGCTACTACTAGCCCAGCACATATTTCAATATGGCAGTTGAGTTGTCTTCTCTACCTTTATCAATATTCTGATTAAGTTTATGTTTAAAATTGTGAAATGGAAAAAAAATGATATTAAATACTAGGCTATAGAGGCTTCCAGCCCTCAGGTTTTTCCAAGGAATAAACTGTGGTTCTTAATACAACCACTAAATGTAATTTACCATATCAAGAGATTATGAAGAAAAACCATATAGCCACTTTTTTGTGAAGAACTAAATCCTTTATCCTAATTTCAGGAATATAGAGGACAAGAGTAGGGCAGCCTAATGGCATATAGATTATTTTAAATAAAATAAAATTATAAAATTATTTTATACTTTGGCATATAGATTATTTTAAATAAAAATTACTTAAGAAACAGCCAGTGGAAAAAGAATACTCTGACAGAAAGCAGAAAATAAATCATCCATGTGAGAGGTATCCACCTTGTGAGAGGCTGTAAAGAGATTCTTATCACCAGATATAGGGAAGTTCCTTCAAGTTCTTTTGTTTATAGTTCCTTATTAATTGAAGCTCCCAAACCTAAGTTCTCTTTGTTCTTGTCAATTCCTCACAGGTTTATTGTTTCTTTGTTTAAAAAGTATAAAAACCGCCTGCCTACCTTGGTGATTTCTTTAGGGTCTCAATTTCATTATTGGGCCTCTATGTGTATGTAATTAAACTTGTTTTTTCTTTCTCTTAGAAATGTTTCATGTAAAGTTAATTCTTAGACAACTAGAAGAATCCCAAAGGATAGAAAAAATTTTCCTTCCCAACAGAAAGAAAGTATGTAAGCCACTTTTATGGACCCCATGAAACATGACAATGGAGGACTTAGTTTGCATGTTAATTAAAGTAAAATAAAAACTAATAAATTGTGCTTATAGAATCCATGGTTGTGTATGCTAAAAAATAAAATAAAATAATCCACAAAAAATTGCTATTGTAACTAGTGAGGATATGTAGGGTGGTTCAGGGTACTAGGGCAACACAACAAAAATAAGTTTTCAATTCAATTGTAGACTAAAGCTAAAACCAAACCAAACCAAAACAAACAACAACAAAATAAGAACATAACCAGTTTATTTTCCATAAACAATGAAAAGCCTGAAATACCAATATACATAAATCAAACAGGTATATAGGTAACTTATAAAATTATAAAATAGTAATGAAAGACATCAAAGAAGGTCTAAATAAATGGAAGGATATTCCATGTTCATGTATTGAAAGGCTAATGTTGTTAAGATACTAATTGTCTCTCAAAATTATTTCAAAATTGTCTCTCAAAAATTGACCTATACATTACATAGGATCTCAATAAAAAAATAATTTACAGATTTTGGGTTTTTAAGAAATGATGAAATAAATCTAAATTGTAAGTAGAAAGGCAAAAGAACTAGAAACTACAAAACTAATTAAAAATTAAAGTTGAAAGACTGACACTAACTGCTTTTTAAGACAAAACTTGCAGTAATCAAGAGGGTGTGGGAATCATGAAAAGATAGACACAAATCAAGCAACAGAACAGAAAGTCCAACAGTATGGGTCATCATACGTATCGGTCAATCGATTTTCAATGAATATACAAAAGCAATTCAACAGAAAAAAAAATACATTTTTAAACGAATGGTGCTAAAACAGTTGGACATTTATATTCAAAAAGAGAAAAAAAATAGATACCTGTGGAACTATAATAAAATACCTAACTGGGTGCCTGAATGGCTTAGACATGAAGTGTCTGCCTTCAGCTCAGGTCATGATTTAAAGATTTTATGTATTTATTTTACACAGAGAGATACAGTGAGAGAGGGCCTGGATCAAACCCCACATCTGACTCCCTGCTCAGCAGGAAGCCTGCTTCTCCCTTTCCCACTTCCCCTGCTTGTATTCCCTCTCTCACTGTATCTCTCTGTGTAAAATAAATACATAAAATCTTTAAAATAAATAAATAAAAGATCTAACTTTTAAGTCATCAGACTTCTGGGAGGAAAAGGAGGTCAGAGCTGAAGAAGTAGTAAAAGTAAATAGTAGCTAAAACTTCCCAAAAATTTGGCAAGAGACATAAATATGCAGTTTCAAGAAGGAAATCCCCAAAGGATAAACCTGATGAAATTCACACCAAGATACATCATACATAATTAAACATCTGAAAGGTAAAGACACATGAAAAAGAAGGACTCTTGAAACATCCAGAGAAAATGACACTTTACCTAGAGGGGAAACACAATTCAATAACAGTGGCTTTCTTATCAGAAATGACATGGGTCAGAAAGAAATGGGAGAGTATCTTTCAAGTGATGAAAGAAAAAAAGATTAGTTCCTTAAACTGAAAAGTCACAGAGTTTGAGGGAAAGGAAGGAAGAGAAGAGGGAAAGGAAGGAAAAAAAAAGGAAGGAAAGGAAGAAGAAATAGGAATTTCTAGTATCAATTAATGACTTTTTTCCATTAGCAACTAGTAAACATTTATTTTGTTACTCATTTTAATTTGGACAGGATCTCAACAGTCTTAAAATCAGTTTGTCTAAGACTTAGGGCTTCCAATTGCCATGTTTCTAAATGTCTGGGACACTTTACATGTGTATTTAATTATGATTTAATTCAAATTTTATTTTATCATAGTATTTTCATATACAAAATTAACATTTATATCCATGTAATTATAAAATATGTTATAAAAACAACAATATCATCTTAATCTCATCTACCTCCAACAAACTCTGTTTAGTTCTTCAAACCTACTCTCAACTTTCTTTCCAGATTCTATTGATATTAGTTTTAATATGTAAGTAAACTGCTTACATTGCTAACTTGTGATTTTTTAAGTTTCAGGATTTAACTTTTTTTATACACACATACACCTCCAATTCCCCTTGGTTAGATCAATAGTAACTGCTTCCATTATCATGACATAATTCCACTATTTACACTAAGTCAGATTGTATACTATTATGAATTGAATTGTATTCTCCCAAAAGATATGTTGAAGCCCTAACTCCAAGTACCTTGGAACTTAATCTTATTTGGAAATATGGTTTTTGCAGATGTGGTTAAGTTAAGATGAAGTCATTAGAGTGAGCCTTAAATCAATATGACTCTTGTCCATATAAAAAAACAAATATTTGGGGGTTGCCTGGGTGACCCAGTCATTAAGCATCTGTCTTTGGTTCAAGTCATGATCCCAGGGTCCTGGGATCAAGCCCCACATCAGGCTCTCTGGTCAGTGGAAAGCCTGCTTCTCCCACTCTACCTGCTTTTGTTCCCTCTCTTGCAGTGTCTCTCTCTGTCAAATAAATAAAATCTTTAAAAAATTTTGAATATAGAAATAGAGAGAAGACAATATGAAGAAACAGGAGGAGACAATGGTCATTTATAAGCCAAAATTAAGGAAGAAGTGTGGAACAGATTCTTCTCTATTTTCTTCAGTTAGAGCTGGACTTGCAAGTATCTTGATTTCTGATTTCTTTCTCCTAGAATTATGAATAAATTTCTGTTGTTCTAAATTACCCAGTTTGTGGTTCTTGGTTACTGAAGCCCTAGGATACATAATCCATACATTATAATAATATTCCCTTTCTATAAAATACTGTATTTTTCTGGAGTTTCCAATTATCCTGTCTCATACACTTTTTTCTCTTCCTTCATTTTCCCTAAATATAAGTCACTAAAACAACCCTAAACCTAGGTAATACATTTTTTTCATAAAATTCATACTCAGAATTTAAAAGAAGAATTTGTGATTTCATAAAAACTGCATTTAGATTGGAAAAGGGAGAGTAGCCATCAGCCAATAGCAGTGTAACCACCTCAACTTATTTCCATTTATATGGGTACAACACTAGACCACCAAACTTTGACTTAGGAATAGTCACTAAGGAGCTTCCTACTTACAGGCAGGTTAGAGGAAGGAGACCTTCTGGTATCTAACAGAAAAGAGAGGGGATAGTCTTTGCCATCTTTTCAGGAAACCATACAAATGAGGTATAAACGATATCCTTGAAATCTCCTGGTTAGCATAAGCTAAAAAATATATTTTAGTAATTTCCCAGAAATGCCTGTAATTCCATAGATATGTATTGCTTTGAGATCCCAAATAGAGTGTTGTGAACAGTCACCAGACTGTAAAGGAGACCTGGGGACAGTGTGTTATTCTTATGAGACCCACATTTATAATTAGAATACATTTATGAATTTTGTTTCGACTTTGAATTTACCTACTACACCATAACCTTACCTGAATTTGAAGAAGTTAATTTTTTCCTAATATCTGACCTGAAGTTTACAGATAAAGTTTATGTAAGGTAACTAATCAAATATGGGCAATATGTAGGGATGATCTTTAAAACTGATTTATAGAGGAGAAGACGAAAGGACAACCCTTGTGTATTTATTAAAATAGGCAAAAACTTAAATTTAAGTATGCAATCTAAAGCAGACAATACTGGGACGCCTGGGTGGCTCAGTTGGTTAAGCAGCTGTCTTCGGCTCAGGTCATGATCCCAGTGTCCTTGGATCGAATCCCACATCGGGCTCCTTGCTCAGCAGGGAGTCTGCTTCTCCCTCTGCCTCTGCCTGCTACTCTGTCTGCCTGTGCTCTCTGACAAATAAATAAATAAAATCTTAAAAAAAAATAAAGTGGACAATACTATATATGCCATATACATATATATATATATCTATCCATTTTTGCAATATAGTAACTAAACACCAAAAACTATCTGATTAAAAAATGGGAAGGAGACTTGAATTGATGTTTTCTCAAAAAAGACATAGAGATGGCTAACAAACACATGAAAAGATGTTCAGCATTACTAATCAGGGAAATGCAAATCAAAACTATAATAAGTTACCACCTTATACTTGTTTGCATGGCTAGATTCAAAAAGACAAGAAATAACAAGTGCTGGCAAGGTTGTGGAGAAAAAAGAACCCTTACGCACTATCAGTGGGAATTAAATTGGCTCAGACACTATGGAAAACATTATGGGGATTCTTCAGAAAATTAAAAGTGGAAATACCATATGATCCAGTGATTTCATTACTGAATATTCATCTAAGAAAATGTAAACAATAATTTGAAAAGATATATACACTCCTATTTTTTTTGTGGTATTATTTACAATAGCCAAAATATGGAAACAATTTGGGTGTCCAAGTATGGAAGAATAGATAAAGAAGATGTGGGGTGTGTGTGTGTGTGTGTGTGTGTGTGTGTGTGTGTGTTTATACATTCATATGTGTGTGTGTATAATGGAATGTCTATGTATATATACATGTATATGGAATGCATGTATATATAAACTATATATAATATATAAAATGGAATATTGCCATTTGCAACAATGGATGGATCTATAAGATATTTTTTAAATGAAATAATTTAGACTGATAAAAGATGAAAGGGAGTGAGAAATGTAGGCTTCTAGTTATAGAATGAGTAAATCATGGGAATAAAAGACAAATAGGGAATAATATTATAATAATATTATATGATGACAGATGATAGTTAAACTTGTGTGAGCATAGCAAAACATATAGAGATGATGAATCACTATGTTGTACACCTGAAACTAATGTAACACTGTGTGTCACCTATACTCAAATTAAGTAAAGGGAATATATATTTAAAAAAATAAAACAAATTGCTTCTGTGAAAAGTGATTAATGGGAGAGTAACTCATCTGTACCATATTTTAAAATATTATTTTAAAAAAGGAAAAAGGGGGCACCTGGGTGGCTCAGTGGGTTAAAGCCTCTGCCTTCGGCTCAGGTCATGATCCCAGGGTCCTGGGATCGAGCCCCACATCGGGCTCGCTGCTCAGCAGGGAGCCTGCTTCCTCCTCTCTCTCTGCCTGCCTCTCTGCCTACTTGTGATCTCTGTCTGTCAAATAAATAAATAAAATCTTTAAAAAATTATAATAATAAATAAAGTAAAAGGGTAAGACGCAAATGGGTAACTATGTGTACTAAGTCTAACAGAAAAAGGGTTAAGATCCGCATATAAAGTTACAAAAGTGAGAGTGCCTGGGTGGCTCAGTCAGTTAAGTGTCTCCCTTTGGCTCAGATCATGATCACAGAATCTTGGGATTGAGTCCCATGTGGGCTCCTGCTCAGCAGAGAGTCAGCTTCTCCCTCTCCCTCTGCTCCTTCCCCCCACTCGTGCTCTCTCTGTCTCTCTAAAAATAAATAACATCTTAAAAAAATAAAGTTACAAAAGTCACTAGGTGAAAAGAGAGAGAGAGAGAGAGACATCAATAATATTGAAAATGTGTCGTGAACAGAATATTCACAGGATATCAAAGAAGTACCTTCTCTCAAATTTCATTATAGCCTTATTCATGATAGTCAGTATATGAAAACAAAACAATGTCCATCAGTAGATGAGTAGGTGAAGAAATATAATAAATATTATTCAGCCATGAAAAAGAGTGGAATCCTGCCATTTACAAAAATAATAGAAGTGGAAGGCTTTATGTTAAGTGAAATAAGATAGATGGAAAAAAGTTATTACTGTATGGTGTTACTTATTTGTAAAGTCTAAGAAAGCTAAACATGTAGTAATAGAGAATGGAATGGTAGTTATCAAGAAGCTAGGAAAGGCAGAAAATAGAGAGATGTTGGTAAAAAAAAGTAGAAACTTTCAGCTATAAGATGGATGGTGTCTGAGGATTTAATGTACAAGGTAATGCAGGACACAGAGGTGGATAAAGAAAAGCCCCTGTACTTAAGTGGTTTAAATTCTAGTAGGTAATATTGAAGCAATGTTGTTCAAATTACTTTTGTAGCATGAAAACTAAATACATAATAAACATAAACATAATATAATTTATGTTTGCTTTGTTCAAGGATTATAATCCAAGATATATAATACATACTTTAATATTAGATGGTTAAAGGGTTAAATAGACATCTTTATCTATTTTTTTATCAATAGACTCAGATATTTTTTCTAAATTTATAGAATCAAGATAGAAAAGGCAGATGCTTTAGATATAATCTTAATATTTTGTTAAGGAAAGGATTCTTCTTACATTGATAATCTTTTACAATTAAATAGCTTTAAAATTAATAAAGCATAGGACAATATGACCACTAAAGTAAATCACATGCATCATATCTTGTATGAACTAGGCATTAAGGAAAAGGGCACAATTTTTCCCTTTATCTTAAAATTATCTGCTTTATTGGATAAATGAAAAAACTATTGATCAGATTTCACAGATGAGCATTTTTACACATGCAAAAATAAGTCTATGTAATAAAATATATTCACTTCTATTTTAACATATGCAATTATCTTAAATATTATGGGTTTTAGAACCACATGTTAAAACCATACATATATTAGCTTGTGTAATAGCCATGAAAAGAAATTCAAGACCAATGCCACACAGATATATGAAATAAATGGAGCAGGAAGCTCTAATACACAGCAAAAGTTTAGATCATCAGTAATGTTGATAAAGAGGTTGAAAGGATACATGAAAGGATTTCTCGTTTCTCAATCTGTGTGGCAGTAACACTATGTCTACTTATATTCTTCAAATAATACTTAATAGGGGGCTAGCAGGTAATGAGAGAAGGTGTAAATCTTGCCTCCATTTACCATCTCCCACACCACATAACACTTTGCTGTCTATAAAATCCTGTGCTTTTGGCTCATGGAACACTACATAAAAACGAATTATGTACTGTATGGTGGCTAACAAAACATTAAAAAAAAATCCTGTGCTTATGGCTAACTGTAGAGCATTTCTAAACTCTGCTGGTTGTTGTCATCATGGTCTCCAAGCAAGATTGAAAAATAGTCTTTCATTGTACCTGGTCCATGTTTATTATATGTCTTTCAAGTGTAGACAAGTGTTAAGGTTTCTTTTTCTTTTTTTTTCCTATAAAAACTAATAGAATAAGCCAACCACAAATGGGCCAATAAAAACATGCTTACTTTCCAGAGGAGATATTTACACAAACATGTTCATTGCTGTATTATTCACAATAGCCAAAGATGGAAGGAACTCAGATGTCAACCAACAAATGAATGGATAAAGAAAATATGGAATGTACATACATTGTAATATTATGCAGGCTTTAGAATAAAGGAGTTTCTGTTACATGTTACAATGCGAATTAACCTCAGGGACATTATGCTAAGCAAATTAATACAGTCACAAAAGCACAAATACTGTATGAATCCACTCATAAGATATATAGGAAGCTGTCAAAACCATAGAAAGAGAAAGTAGAAAAAGGGCTGGAGGGAGAGGAAGTGGTGATTTGCTGTTCAATGAGTACAGAATGTAAGTAAGTAAGAAGAATGTCAATTTTGCAAGATGAAGTTGTAAAGGTCTGTTGCACAATGATGTGAATAATCTTAACACTACTGAATTGCATAATTAAAGGTAGTTAAGATGGTAAATTTAATGTTATTTTTACCACACAAAAGATGCTTACTTTCTGTAACAGTAATTATTCTATGATTAATTTAATTACTTCAAAAATTATGTTTCCAGATTTATTATATCTTTCAATGATAATCAAAATTGACAGCCTGAGTTCTATATATGTCTACTTTATTTTGTTGTCTGTCCCAAGTTTGGTTTATGGCCACTATATTAATGGGAATAGAGGGGTTTTACATTTCTGAAACTTCATGTCTGACTCCTAGTCCAATTTATTAAACTTCTCTTCTTTTTTAGTGGGGAGGGGGAGGGGGAGAGGGAGAATCTTAAGCAGGCTCCACACCCACTGCAGAGCCGAGTAGAGGGCTTGATCTCACAATCCTGAGATCACTATCTGAGCCAAAATCAAGAGTCAGAGGCTTAATCAACTGAGCCTCCCAGGCCACCCCCACAACTTATTTGACTTCTAATACTATTACCTTGTGCCTGCATTAATGTAACTCCAAGAATATTAAGTGATTGCATTTCACTAAAAGTAAAATAAATGATCTCAAAATGATAGGTGCTGCTTTAGCACACAAGTAAAACAAACTGTTTTAATTGAATTTTTTAAGATTGTTTAATGAAATCATGAAAAATAATAACATTAACTCAATAGTAAAGAATTTAGCCTCTAGCCCCATCCCAAATCACTTCCTGCAATCTGTGAACCTATAAAGTTACTCCCCCAAATACAGACATTGTCATTTAGAAAGTGGCATAAAAATAAGTACAGAAAAATGAGCCAAATGCTCTTTATTCCCAGACAGCTACATCAATATGCTGGAGGCAGTATCTGACTTTGAAGAGAATTTCTGGAACACATAGATAGCTATATTTTAAAGAGTAATGCTTACATTTCCCCTTGGTAGAGGATTGATAAGGAAAATCTTAAATGTGTATTCATAGATTAATCCTTGATTTTCAGGATAATGGTAAAGGAAATGTTAAATATTTTGCATACATATTTTCCACCCCCTAGATTAAATGAAAATTTTGTTCTTATTCAAAAATATCATTAAACATGTATTTTTCTAGTACATAATATGCACTTGGATGATATTTATCCACCAAAAAAAAAAAAGAAAGAAAAAATCTTGCAATTTGTATCTCTGAACTCTGCATCTATAAGTGACAAAAACTCAAAACAAATTTGTGAGGCCAAAATAAAACTAAAAGAGATGCATATGGCTTCAGGCATAAATGAAATAAGAAGCTCAAATAATTTTTATCTATCAATCATCTACCTATGCATCTTTCTATCTCTGGCAGAAAAAAAGCCTGCATTCCCATGCTCATTGCAGTATTATTCACAATTCATAATTCATAATTAATTCACAATTAATCAAAATATGAAAAAAGACCTAAGTGTCCATCAATACATGAATGGATAAAGAAAACTTGGTATACAATATACAATGGAATATTATGCACCCAAAAAGAAAAAGAAAGAGACAGAGAGAGAAGGAAAACACCCTTCTGTGACAATATGGGCAGAACTTAAGGGCATTATTGCTAAATACATAGGACAGAGAAAGATAAATAATGTAAGATTTCACTTATATGTGGAATCTTAAAAAACATCCAAAGGCATAGAAACAGACTAAAAAAGTGGTTACCAGGGTCTGGGCTATAGGGAAATTGGGGAGTTGTTGGTTAAAGGGTACAAACTTCCAGGTTGAAGATAAGTTAATGGGCATCTAAAATATAGCATGGTGATTCAGTTAACAATACTGTATTGTAATCTTGAAAGTTGCTGAGAATAGGTCATAAATGGTCTCACTACAAAAAAATCTAGTAGTTATGTGAGATGATGAATGTGTTCATTAACCTTATTCCGGTAATCACTTTACAATACATACATGTCAAATCATCACCTTGTCTATCTTAAACTTACACAATGTTATGTGTCACTTATATCTCATAAAGCAGAAGGAAGAAATGAATAAATACCAAAAGAAATAAGGAAGACCTAAATACATGGAGAAATATATCCACTTAATACTTTGAATACTTAACATAATTAAAATGGTTATTTTCTCCAATTTGATATGTAGCTTCAAAATGTTCTCCTTTGAAATTCCAGTGGTTTTCTTTTTACATAAATTAAGAAAACTCTTATAAAATGTACATTGAAATGTAAATGACCTAAATTAGCTAAAACAACTCTGGAAAATAAACACACAACTGGAGGATTTATACAACCTGATTTCAAGGCTTACTTTAATGCCACTATCAAACCACTGTGGTAGAAGTAAAATTTATTATCTGTTTAAAAAGTGACCAATATCAGGAATGAAGAAAGGTGTATCATTGCAGATTCTAAAGCTAATAAAAGAATAATAAGTATTGTGAACAACTTTATGATCAATACGATTGATAACATATAACATTGAAAAATTGCTTGAAAGACAAAATTATCAAAACTTATACTGGAAGGAATAAAGAACAGAATAGTCTATATCTTTTTAAAGTATTCAATATGTAACAAATACATTTCCACAAAGTATACTCCAAGCCAGTGTAGTTTCTGTGGGAAGTTCAAGTAAAAATTTAAGGAAGAAAAAAATAACACTTTTACACAAAGACTTTCAGAAAGTACAGAATAGGTTTGATATCTTCCAAGTGATTTTATAGTGCCACATAATCCCAATACCCAGACAATAAAAAAGAAAAGAAAATTGATAATAATAAAAAAATAAACAAAACAAAACAAAAAACTCTACTAGAGGAAGACAGTTTAAAAAAAAAAAAAAAGTCTGCATTTCCCAAAAGTCACAAGCCATAAATCTAACCAAGATATTGTAAACTATCAAATAAAACTTGGTGGAGAAAGATAAAAAAAATATGGAATAATATCTCAGGAACATATATGAAAAATTTCTTAAAATAACTTAGAAAATTGAGTCCAGTGATATGTAAAATAATAATAATAATAATAATAATAATGTATCATAACCAAGTAGTATTTATCACAGGACTTAATGTTTATTTTAAAATGGGAAAATACATCAATATTATTCATTGAATTGAAATAATTAAAGGAGAAAAATCATACGATCATCTCAATAGAAGCAGAAAAAGGCACTTGAAAATTGTGATAAAATTTACCATAAAACAATAAAGAAAGAAAAATGTTTTCAATCTCACCAATAGAAAAAAAAAACTACAGATAACATTTTATTCTTATGTTATGAATGTAGACACTTTCTCTTGAGAATGGGAACAAGGTAAAAATACCTGCTCTCATTACTTCTGTTGAACATTTCATTGGAGACATTAGAAAGTGCAATAAGGGAAAAAATATAAATAAAAGGTATAATGATTAAAAAGAAATATATAAAACTGTATTTACAGACTCAATGATTTCATCTATAGGAAATCTTAAGAAATCTAGATATCTACTCAAATTATGAGTTAAAATTTTAGGGTTGCAGAATATAAAGTCAATTTATAAAACTATTTTGTTTTTCTACAATCTAGCAAGGAATACTTGGAAATTAAAAATTTTATATGTCATTTATATTTCATCAAAGAAATAAAATATGTGAAATATATTTGAGGAAAGGTATGCTAAACAGTGACATTACAAATTACAGAACCTGAGTGAGGGATTAATAGTAATCTAAAAAAATGGAGAAAATACCATGATTTTTCATTAAGATAGGCTTATTCATATATATATATATAAATTTTTTTTTTAACCAAAGCTTTACACCCAATGTGAGGCTTGAACTCATGACCCTGAAATCAGGCGTATCCTTCTATACAGAGTAAGCTAGCCAGTGCCCCCTATATTAAGGTAGATTTAATATAAATCAAATCTTTGCTTCCTTTTTTTTTGGTAGAAATTGACAGGCTTTTCATAGAATTGATATAGAAATATAAAATACTTAAAAAGTCAAAACAACTCCAAAAAGAGAACAAAATGGTAGTATTTCTTTTGTCTAATTTCAACAGTTAAAGTGAGTGTTGGCATAAGAATAAATTGATCTCTGAAACAGAACAGAGTACATAAATAGATCAAAGGCATCTAAGCAATTTATGAGGAAAAGAAAGTCGTTTTAACAAATGGTACCAGAAAGCTGAATATTTGCATAGAAACAACTAAAAAAATCTGATTCCTACCTCACATTATACTTTGGGTCTATATATAAAAGTATGGGATTAAAGTATGGGATTCCTAAAATTAGACTAAGGGAAATATTTGTGTGCTGTTCATGAGTTCATGACCTGAGTTCATGACCTGAGCCAAAGCCAGATGCTTAACCAACTGAGCCACTGAGGGGCCCCTACTGAGTCTTGAAACATGGATCAATCTCCAAAATATTATGCTGGGTGAAAAAGCTAGACACACAAAAAATTAAATAATTTAATTTATGTGAAGTTCCAGTGGATGATACTGAACTAATTTGATAGAATTCAGAAGAATGGTCACCTGGGACCAGGGTGAGGATTGGTGGTGACGGGTATTTGGTAAGGGGAGCTGGAATATAAAATAGCACAAGAGAACTTTGTAAGATAATGGAAATTCTTATATGTTGGTTGTGATAGTGGTTATACAAGTGTGTATATTTGTCAAAACTCATTGAATATTCCACTTATAATCTGTGCATTTCACTGTACATAAATAATATCTCAATTAAAAAATGGATAGAAATTAAACATCTTTGAATATAGCATATATCCTGTATACCTGTAATGTCTGCCCTTAAATGTTTCCATGAATAAAAGTTGTGTAGTAAATTGCAGTCAATTAAAATAGTATATGACAGTTAGAACTTTAAAAAAATTTACTTTACTTTCTTTTCCCTGTTGATGAATTTAAATAGTCAGTATATAAAATAGTGGTTATTTATAATCACTGACATTCTTTTCATCTCCAAACCTATGAGATTTACACTGATTAATGTTCAAAGATATTTGAACGACTTTGGGCCGACCCTAGCCTATCAGCAGTGATATCCAGTGATCAGCATGATTTCTCAGCCTATAATCCATCACCTTGAAAAACATAGTACATGATGCAAAGCTGATTTACTGTCACAGCCACTTCACCATCCTCTAAATGAAACTTCCAGAAGATTGATAGAATAAAATATCTTGAAGCATATACAAAGCTGAATCTCACAAAACAATTATTTTTAAAAAGAGAAAGTAACCAAATTTTCCATTTTTAGTGTAAAAATGCCAAATTGATTTTTTTGGAAATCATCTTAATTTGTTGATACATTTCTCATTGACATTATTCATTTTTTCTTCCTCTGTCCCTATGCATTCATTAAAAAAAATTATAAATGGATACTTTTACTGTCCTGAGGACAAACTACTACAAATATTTAAACATTTTTTTACACAAAACTTACATGTGGAGACACATAACATAGTGATTAAATGCTTAGCATGTAGGGGTCCCTGAGTGGCTCAGTGGGTTAAAGCAATCCCAGGGTCCTGGGATCCAACCCCACATCAGGTTCTCTGATCAGCAAGGAGTCTGTTTCCTTTCCTCTCTCTCTGCCTGCTTCTCTGCCTACTTGTGATCTCTGTCTTCCTGTCAAATAAATAAATACAATCTTTTTAAAAAAATGCATAGCATGTAAAGTAGGATTGCCCAGCCATGCCACTTTATGATATTAGTGAATTTACCTGACTTTCTAAACTTAATTTCCATCACTCTAAAGAAATGAAAAGTGTCTACTTCATAGGGTTGTTGTTAAGAATAAATGAGAAAATGCATACATACTAAGTCCAGTGTCTGAAAGACTTTAAGCACATAACAAAAGTTAATTTTTATTATTTTCTGTATCTTTTGTTTCTTTTCAGGTTTTTAAGAGGTTCTTCTGGTATGTAAGAACACCAGTCAGAATCAGAGGCTTACTGAAAATGTTGATGTTAAATTAGATTTTTCACACATAAATTAGATTAAATGATATTTTTGCTAAGATAGGCAAAGGTTTAAATGATACTCCATAGAATGAGTAGTTGCCATAAATTGCCTGGCACACAACAATCACTTTTGTTTTGCTCACTGATGATTCTCAAGTGTCATTATAGAGAAATTACTGTAATATAGTAGATTTTAATGCCTATACATTGCAACAAGTATTTTTGAATAAGTAGATTTCGATTTGGGAGATCTGGAATTTGTCTATGCTAGTCAGTTAACATATTTTACTACAAAAGTTTTCAAATATTTTTAACAGTGAAATGAATTTATTGTAAAAGTATGCTAAAATTATTTTATTTCTGAGCTTTCAAAAGCTGGGTCTTTGATTCAAAATTGATCAAAAATAAAAATGTATTACTATGAATATAATGTTAGACTAAAATCATTTCCATTTTTAGAAGAAAGAGTCAATTTGATCAGAAGAATACTATCACAGGAATTCATTAAGGCATTTTACAGAGACCCTCACAAAAGCATCATGTAGTGCAAAATTCTATACTCATATCACTCTTCCATACTTTTGTTTCCCATAATGCCTCTCCACTTGGACATACATGCTAAAAGCATATAAAGTCCATTATGACAAAACCTCAATTACTTTTTGTTGGGATGGTCATCAAGAAGACATGAGCCTCAGTTGACTAGCAAACTGAACCTAGGCAGTTGGAGGTTCATTACTCCTACCTCTGTCCTTGGAATTGATACCCCACTTACTATTACCATACCAGCAGCCATTTTTTAAGGACATAGCCTTGAGAAAATAATGTGTTATTGATACCATCTGGGTGACATATGTACTGAACCTAGTTAAGGGTTTTATTTAAATTTTTGAGTTAAGGTGGGCAGGGCTGGAGATCTACTGCTCAAGACTAGACAAGTTTCACATGTAAATCTCCTTGCTTATTAAGAGTGCCACCTACTAATCTGGAGTGATACACCTCTTTCTTGGGTCTCTCCTTGCCCTCTGCATATCGGAGCCTGTTTCTGAACCAACCCTTTCCTCAACAAAACTTACCTTCCACTTTTCTCTTATTCAGCTATCTATCCAGTTACCCAGATGGGAATCTTGATATTTATCTTAGATAACCTCTCCTTCATCCCAGACATAGTGTAACTTCAGGCAATTTTACTTTTGGAGAGCCTCTACAGTTTCCCATCCTTCTTCCCCCGCTATCACCCTAGTTCTAGTCCTTGGCTTTCTTGCCCAGATCATTATAAAATAGTTGGATAGTATTTAATGCAGATGTATACTCAGTTACAAATGAAAAGATTTGACAATTTAATTAAAATATGTAAATATTAAAAATAAGACATAATTTATATTATTGTGTGTATAAAAAGTAATCAAATAAACACACGAGTGTGTGTGTATGTGCTCATTTGAAATGTCTAGAATGACATATCAAACTGATCACAATGGTTACTCATGAGAACAGAAATATTGACATGAGAAAAGTTGAAGAAATATTTTGAGCAGGACTGTTTGTTGTATGATAATTTTTAGTGTAAGAATGTACAGTTCTGATGTCTTTTTGAGACAATCATTCTGAGCTATGATCATTACTCAATGAGTACTCTCTTCTAACAGGTCATTCTCTACTGCGCTCAGGTAATTCTAATCCCATGTGTTATGTCACTTCCTTACTGGCAGCCACCTGTTTTGCCAGTAATATTTATTTTAATTGTATAACTCAGTTAAATATTATGTTAAAAGATAAATACAGCTTCAAAAAGAGTTCTTTCCGTGAAAAAAAATAAATTGAATATTTTGAAAAAAAAAAAAAAAACAAACCTCAAAGTAAATAGTTAAAATATTTCTTTCAAATTTGATATGGGTGGGTCAACTATTAGAAAATTTTTGAATACCTAGAAAGAAGTTTGAATCTTAGTTGTAGATCAATCAGATAAAAGAAATTGAAACAGAAATCACAGATTATTATGGACATGGCTCATGCAGACAGTTAAAATCAGCTCCACACATGCAAAAGGCCTTGGAGGCACTCTAAACTTTGAGGAATTTGTGTGCATTTATGTTTTAACGTTAGACAAAATGTTTATTGCATACGTTTTTTTGATTTAAGATGTACCTCTAGTGATTGCTTCAGCTGACTAGCAGACCTCCAAATACAAACCATGTTAGATAAACCAGTTATAGGATATATATTATCTCAACATTTGAATTCAATTTTAAAAACATATTGATTGATAGCACATGTTCAGTTTATGATTTAAAGTACCGTACAGCCTTTATTTTTAATAAGTTCATACAAATATATTTATTTCCAATCAATGGAAGTTTCAGTGGTAAATGTCAAAATATTGAGGAAAAGTTATGAGATTGAAAAATATATTTGGCATATATTTAACTATATTTATTATTTTTACACCTGATTTTATTGATTGAAGTATTTGATATACATTTATATAATTTACCTCTATAATCAATATAAAAATAGGTGGTTTGAGGGGAAAGAATAAGAGCAGAAAATTTAGAATCTATACTTTTGCTGATTTTATTTTTTATTTTTATTTTACTTTGAAATAATTTTAGATTTATATTTGCAAAGATAGTCCAGAGAATTTCCACATCCCTTTCACTTGGCTTCACCCAATGTTTAAAACTTGCCCAATTATGGCACATATATTGACACTAAGAATTCACGTTGTTGAAATCCTATTAATTAAACTACATGCTTTATTTATATTTCATCAGTTTTTCCACTAATGCCCTCTTTCTTTGGTCCAAGGATCAACTCAGGACATATTGCATTCAGTGTTCAATTCTTTTTAGTGTTCTGGTATCTGTGACAGTTTTTTGCCTTTTCCATGTGTAGACTGAATTTATAGTTTTTGGAAAAAACTCCCTAGAGGTAAAGTGTACTCTTCATCACATCACCTCAGGAGGTGCAGGATATCAACATGATGTTCACTTCAATCACTTGGTTAATGACATCTCCAGGTTTCTGGACTATAACATTACTATTTTGTCTTTTCATACTCTTTTTGTGAAAATGAATCACTAAGTACAGTTACACTCCAGGAAAGGGGAATATTGCTCCCTCCACCTGTTGGAAGAAATACCAAAGTATCTGTGGGCATATGTTAAAAGCACCACAAAAATTAAGAAGCATTTAAAAAAAAAAAGATACTTCAATGGTAGGGAGCTATGCTCTTATTAAATTTATGTTTAATTTAAACATAAATCAATGGAATTTGCCTGCAATATTTATTTCTATGGTATTCTAATGGTGATTCTTTATGTTCTCCATCTTTATCTGTTTGTATTTTAGAATATTTTTTTAATGTGAACGCATGTAAATGTTTTTGTTTAATTCATTAATTAATAAAGGAATAAGATGTTACAACTGGTTGAAAGGAGAATTCAAAAATCAGAAATAGTTATAGACAACTAGGATGCTTAAATGAATTTGTTTAACAGATGCACAACTGACTTCTATAGTGGGGGAGAAAATCAATGCACTTACACCATTTAAAAGCATTTGCACACACACAAAAAAACCATTTGCACATACATGGACAAGAATTATTTGCAATCAGTTATGTACAATTTACATAGTTGTAAAATAGCTCAAGGATGATGAATGACACAGAGACCATATAAAATCAGGTAATGAGAAAAGTTTTCCATTGAAGACACTCAGTAATCATTTTTGTTCATTTCAAAGGTATTTATACCTGTTTTGAGAGTTCAGAATTATATGAAGTACTAAGGAAAAGTTATCCCTTCTACTACCCTTATTTATTCAGTCACTCATTTATATCCTTATAGTCTCATGGATATTTTATTTTATCTTCAGGTTAATCCAATCCATGTTATTTATTTTGTTGTTAAAACTTTTCTCGCTTGTTCCATTATGATCTCTTTTAGATTGTCTCATGCATCTTTCAATATATTCCTGTCTTTTTAAAATTTTCTTTCTTTCTTTTTTTCTTTTTTTTTTTTAAAGCACTTCCTGGCACTATAAGATGGCCCAGATTCATCCTCTGGTACCTCTTGGTCCATTATACCTAAAACCAGCCATTTCTCCAGGGAGTTCTAGTTCTTTTTCCTGGAAAATAGAACTAAGAAACTTAAATGATGAGTTCATACTAATATCTTATATTCTAATGTAGTGCCGATCAATTTATTATAGCATTCCCTCATCATTTGTAGCTTCTTTCTGTGACAGTAATAATCTGGTTCTTATTATCTTCAATGTATTTACTCATTCTTTTAACCCTACTGTAATAGTGTCAGACTTGCTGCCCTATGAACAAGTGAGAGTTAGATGTAGCAACTACAGTAGTCCTTGTTTAGAGTTCCTTTTGTCTTTAACCATATAGAACCAAATCAAGCATTGTTTTCCAAAGTTGTCCAGGTTGTTCCTTCTCCCATCTTTTTCAGTGAGGTTATGTTACACTTGTACAATACTTCTAGGTAAGTGTGTCACAGTTCATATCCCATCCTGGATTCCTCAGACTCTCTGGTTGATTTCTTTTAAAATTTGCGTACAGTGAAGTATACTCTATTGTGTACCATTCTATGGATTTTGGCAAATGTATAGAGCCATGCATACATCAACACAGCACTTCACAGAACAGTTCCATTGACCTAAAATTTTATTACATATCACCTTTGTTTTTGTTTTTGCTTCATTTAAAGATTTAATTAATTAATTTGTTTAACACAGAGAGAGAGAGAGAGCACACAATCAGAGAGAGAGTGGCAGGCAGAGGGAGAAGCAGGCAGAGGGAGAAACAGGCTCCCAATTGAGCAAGGAGCCCAATGTGGGACTCAATTCCAGAAACCTGGGATCATGACATGAGCCAAAGGCAGACGTTTAACTGAGTGAGCCACCTAGGAGCCACTATGTGTCATCATTTACAAAACATTTCTCCCGTTCTCAAATTCCTAACTAGTGATCTTTTTTACTGTTTCTATAGTTGTGCCTTTTATAGAATGCCATATAAGTAGAATTTTTAAATATATGGCTTCCTTTACTTACCAGAAAGTATTTCAAAAATGGTCAATTTCATTGTCTGAGCAAATATTGTTGAATGTATTCCATTCCATTTTATGAATGTACTCATTTGCCTATCTACACACCTGTTCAAGAATATCTGGCGGGTCGGGAAAGGGGGGTGGGGTAATGGACATTGGGGAGGGTATGTGCTATGGTTATTGCTGTAAAGAGTGTAAACCTGGCGATTCACAGACAAGTACCCCTGGGGATAAAAATACTTTGTATGTTTATAAAAAATAAAAAAATTTAATTAAAAAATTTAAAAAAAAAAGAATATCTGGCCTGCTTCCGGTTTTAATGAGTAAGAATAAAGTTGTATAAACATTCACATAGGTCTTTTTAAACAGATATATTAAGATGTGATTCACACATTAAAAATTTACTCACAGTTTACAATTTAATATTTTTTAATATAGTTAGAGTTGTTCAATAGTCACCACAATCAATTTTAGAACATTTTGGTCATGGCAACAAGATCTATAACTGTTAGCAGTCACTCCCAATTTACTTTCAATGCCCTGCCCTAGGCAACCACTAAGCTACTTCTATCTCTCTATATTTGTCAATTTTGGATAATTTCTGGTCTTTTAGTTGGCTTCTTTCACTTGGCATAATATTTTCAAGGATCATCCATATTGTAGCATATATTAGTACTTCATTCACTCATTGTTAAATACTGTCCATTTATGATTTTAACACACTTTACTTATCCATTCAATTAATGGAAATTATGTTGTTTCCATTTTTTTGCCTATTTTGGAAAATATTGTTATAAATTTCCATGTACAGAATTTTTTGTACAGACATAAGCTCTTACTTGAGTATAAACCTAGGAGTTGACTTGTTGGGTTACATGTGAACTTTATGTTTAATATTTTAAAAAGAAACTGATGAAATATTTCCAGTATAACTTCACTATTTTACATTCCCATCAGTAGTGTATGAATTATATTGGAAACTTTGTTATTGTTAATATATCAGTTATTCTTTTTTCTCCATTTTATTTTATTTCATTTCTTTTCAGTGTTCCAGCATTCATTGTTTATGCACCACACCCATTGCTCCATGCAATACGTGCCCTCCATAATACCCACCACCAGGCTTACCCAACCCCCCCCAACCCCATCCCCTCCAAAAACCTCAGTTTGTTTCTCAGAGTCCACAGTCTCTCATGGTTTGTCTCCCCCTCCAATTTCAGGTATTCTTAATTTAATATAAGAGTTCTACACAATCCCAATCAAAATCCCAGAAAGTTTTTGTAGATATTGACAGTCTGAGTATAAAACATATATAGAAGTAAAATAGGTTCCATCAGGGAGGTGAGGAAAGATGGCAGAAGAGTAGGGGACCCTATTTCAACCAGTTCCCTGAACTGAGCTGGATATCTACCAGACCATTCTCAATACCCATGAAATCAGTCTGATATGTAAGAATATATATCTGGATCTCTACAAATCGAATATCTCTGGAAGCTGGTTTCAAGGTATGAAGCAGGGAACTGTGATTCTGTGGGGAGATATTGGAGGATAAATGAAAGAGGAGGGAGCCTCCAGGGTTCTGCTCCACCAGAGCACAAAAGCCCCCTGCACTGGGGACTGAGCACAGGCTCACAGACCTGTAGTTTAAGGGAAAGGACTTTAGGGCAGCCGCCCAGCTTGAAACCTGGAGCTTTAGGGTTGTGCATGTGAACTG
This sequence comes from Mellivora capensis, assembly GCA_004024625.1. Taxonomy (NCBI): domain Eukaryota; kingdom Metazoa; phylum Chordata; class Mammalia; order Carnivora; family Mustelidae; genus Mellivora; species Mellivora capensis. Next base: position 83,785 of record PISX010005570.1, on the reverse strand, counting down.
GGGGTGTGAACTGGGGGTGGCTTGTGGTTTTAGAAGCACAAAAGGCAGAGATGTGCCCATCCCTGGGAGCCAGGGATAGGAGTGCTGCTGTGGGGTGTACAGCCCAGCAGGCTGTGGTTTTTAGCAGCAAGACAGAAACAGAGACAGTGTGGCCCAGAGAACTCACTGAAGAGCAAACTGTGATATTGCCATTCTGATACAGAGGTTTACAATGGTCACTTCTGCTCTGACTCTTGGAGGAGATGCGGAAAGCCACCAGGGAAAGCCACCGGAGAACAAAAGTGCCAAAAAACTGTTTCTCACTGAACCCATCCACTCCCAGGGGGCAGGGGAACTCTGCCCAAACAGAGTTGCCTAAGTAACAGTGTGGCAGGCTCCTCCCCCAGAAGACTGGCTGGAAGAACAAAAGGCAGACAACACTAAAGTCCCTATAAAACAGGTGCATTTTACTTGGGGTGTGGTCAATAATTTGGACTCTGTACATTCCCTCAATCACCCCTCAACAGAATGACTAAGATGAGGAACTCTCAACAAAGGAAAGATTCAGAGACTGTGGCTACTGCCACAGAACTAATGGATATGGATATAACCAAGACATCAGAAATTGACTTCAAAGTAACAATGATCAAGGAGATATCGAGGCTTGAGAAAAATATTAATGGCCTAAGAACCTAAATAAGATCTAATCAGGCCAAACATAAAAATGCAATAAATGAAATGCAGTCTAAACTGGATACTCTAACTGCCAGGGTAAATGCGGCAGAAGAATGAACTAGTGAGAAAGAAGATAACATGATAGGAAAGAAGGAAATTGAGGAGGCATGGGAAAAACAAATTAAAACCCAAGGAATCAAACTGAGAGATATTAGTGACTCAATGAAATATTCCAATATCAGAATTATTGGTCCCTGAGGGAGCGGAGAGAGAGAGTTCTAGAAGATGTATTTGAGTAAATCGCAGCTGAGAACTTCTCTAATCTGGGGAAGGAAACAAGCATTCATGTCCAAGAGGCAGAGAGGACCTGTCCCAAGATCAGTGAGAACAGACTGACACCACGATATAATAGTACAGTTTGCAAATCTTAGATCCAAGGAAACAATCTTGAAATTGGCAAGGGGGAGGAGATTTCTTATGTACAGAGGGAGGAACATAAGAATAACACAGGACCTTTCCACAGAGACCTGGCAAGCCATAAAGGGCTGGCAAGACATATTCAAGGTACTAAATGAGAAGAACATACTTTCAAGGATACTTTATCCAGCAAGGCTATCATTCAGAATAGATGGAGAGACAAGGAGATTCCAAGACTGGCAGAAACTGAAAGAATATGTGACCACCAAGCCAACCCTGCAAGAAATATAAAAGGGGGGGCGGTTTCCATAAAAGGAGAAAGATCCCAAGAGTGATATAGATCAGAAATTTACAGAGACAATCTATAAAAACAAGGACATCACAGGCAACCTGATGACAATAAATCATATCTTTCAATAATCACTCTCAATGTGAATTTTCTAAATGTTTTCATGAAACAGCACAAAGTCACAGATCAGATAAAAAGAGAGGACCCATCCATGGGTCCAAAAAGACACGACCCATATGCTGTCTACAAGGGACTCATTTTGAACCTAAAGATACATTCAGACTGAAAGTGAAGGGGTGGAGAATCATCTTTCTTGCCAATGGACCGCAAAAGAAAGCTGGGGTAGCCAGTCTCACATCAGACAAGTTAGATTTTAAGCTAAAGACTGTAGTTAGAGATACAGGACAGTATTACATGCTAAAATGGTCTATTCAACAAGAGGATCTAACAATTGTAAATATCTATTCCTCCAACATGGGAGCAGCCAACTACATATGCCAACTGTTAACCAAAATAAAGAGACATGTTGATAATATTATGCTAATAGTAGGAAATCTCAATGCTCCACTCTCAGCAATAGACAGATCACCTAAGCAGAAAGTCAAAAAGAAACAAGAGCTTTGAATGATGCAATGGAGCAGATTAACTTCATAGTAATATACAGAACATTCTATCCTAAAAGAACAGAATACTCATTCTTCTCGAGCGCACATGGAACTTTCTCCAGAATTGACCACATATTGGGTCACAAATCAAGACTCAGCTGATACCAAAAGATTGAGATTATTCCCTGCATATTCTCAGGCCATAATGCTTTGAAACTGGAACTCAAACAGAAGGAAAAAAAAATGGAAGAAATTCAAACACTTGGAAGTTAAGACCATTCTGCTTAAGAATGTTTAGGTTAACCAGGAAATCAAAGAAGAACTTAAACAATTCATGGAAACCAATGAGAATAAGAACACATTGGTCCATTACCTATGGATTACTGCAAAGGAGTTCCTAAGGGGAAAATACATAGTCATTCCAGCTTCATTCAAAAAAAGAGAAAAATCCCGAATACACAAACCATCTCTATACCTTAAAGGACTAGAAAATCAACAACAAATTAAACCTAACCCATGCATTAGGAGGGAAATAATTAAGATTAGAGCACAGATCAATGAATTAGAAACCAGAAATACAGTAGAGCAGATCAAGGAAACTAGAAATTGGTTCTTTGGAAGAATTAATAAGATTGATAAACCACTGGCCAGACTTATCCAAGAAAAGAAAAGGGACCCAAATTAATAAAATTATGAATGAAAGGGGAGAAATCATGACTAACATCCCTTGATGGAAACAATTATTAGAAATTATTATCAACAACTATGTGCCAAAAAATTAAGCAACCTGGTAGAAATGGATGTTTTCTTGGAAACCTATAAACTGCTAAGACTGAAACAGGAAGAAACTGACAACCCGAATAAACCAATAACCAGTAACAAGATTGAAGCAGTGATAAAAACCTCCTAAAAAACAAGAGTCCAGAACCAGATGGATTCCCTGGGGAATTCAACCAAACATTCAAAAAAGAAATAATACCTATTCTCCTGAAACTATTTCAAAAAATAGAAACAGAAGGAAAACTTCCAAACTCATTATCTGAGGCCAGCATTACCTTGATCCCCAAACCAGGCAAAAACCCCATGAAAAAGGATAATTAGACCAATATCCCTGATGAATATGGATGCCAAAATTCTTAATAAGACCCTAGCTAATATGATCCAAGTACATTAAAAGGATTATCCATCATGACCAGGTGGGATTTACCCCTGGGATGCAAGGATGGTTCAACATTCACAAATCAATCAATGTGATATAACATATAAATAAGAGATGAGACAAAAAACACATAGTCCTCACAATTGATGCAGAAAAAAAAAATATGACAAAATACAGCATCCTTTCCTGATGAAAACTCTTTAGAGTGTATGGATAGAGGGAACATCCCTCAATTTCATAAAAACCATCTATCAAAAGACCACAGCAAATATCATTCTCAATGGAGAAAAGCTGAGAACCTCTCCCTTAAGATCAGGAACACAACAAGGATGCCCTCTCTTGCCACTATTGTTCAATATAGTACTGGAAGTCCTAGCAATAGCAATCAGACAACAAAAATAAATAAAACGTCTTGCAAATTGGCAAAGAAAAAGTCAAACTCTGTTCATAGATGACATGATACTTTATGTGGAAAACACAAAAGACTCCACCCCCAAATTATTAGAACTCATACAGCAATTGCGGCAGGATACAAAATCAATGCACAGAAATCAGTTGTTTTCCTATAGAGTAACAAGGTAACTGTAGAAAGAGAAAGCAGGGAATCAATTCCATTTACAATAGCACCAAAACCTTAAGATACCTTGGAATAAAACTAAACCAAGAGGTCAAAGATCTGTACTCTAGAAACTACAGAACATTTATGAAGGAAATTGAAGAAGACACAAAAGGATGGAAAAACATCCCATGCTTATGGATCAAAATAATTAACATTGTTAAAATGTGCTGCCCAGATCAGTCTATATTTTCAACACCATCCTGCTCAAAATACCAACAGCATTTTTTAAAGTGCTGGAACAAACAATCCTAAAATCTGTATGGAACCAGAAAAGCCCCTGAATTGCAAAGGAAATGTTGAAAAAGAAAAACAAAGCTGGGGGCATCACATTGCCTGATTTCAAGCTATATTACAAAGTCTTGATCACCAAGACAGCATGGTACTGGCACAAAAACAGACACATAGATCAGTGGAACAGAACAGAGACCCCAAATATGGACCCTCACTGTGGTCAACTAATCTTCAACGAAGAAAATATCCAATGGAAAAAAAGACAGTCTCTTCAATAAATGGTGCTGGGAAAATTGGATGGCTAGAGACAAAAGAATGAAACTCTACCACTCTCTTACATCAAACACAAAGATAAACTCTAAATGGATGAAAGACCTCAATGTGAGACAGGAATCCATCAAAATCCTAGAGGAGAACATAGGCAGTAAACTTTTTGATATCGACCATAGCAACTTCTTTCAAGATACATCTCCAAAGGTAAGGGAAACAAAAGCAAAAATGAACTTTTGGGACATCATCAAGATAAAAACGTCTTCACAGCAAAGGAAACAGTCAACTGTGGAAGGAGCCAAGATGCCCTTCGACAAATGGATAAAGAAGATACATACAATAGAATATTACTCAGCCACGAGAAAGGATGACTACCCAACTTTTGCATAAACATGGATGAACCTGGAGGAGATTGTGCTAAGTGCAATAAGTCAAACAGAGAAAGACAATTATCATATGGTTTCACTTATTTGTGGAACATAAGGAATAGCATGGAGGACATTAAGAGAAGGAATGGAAAATGAAGGGGGGGAGTCAGAGGGGAGATGAGCCATGAGAGACTATGGACTATGGGAATTAAACTGAGGGTTTTAGAGGGGAGGAGGATGGGGGAATGGGTGAGCCCAGTGATGAGTATTAAGGATGGCAGATATTGCATGGAGCACTGGTATTATACACAAACAATGAATCATGGAACACTACATCAAAAACTAATGATTACTATATGGTGACTAGCATAACATAATTAAAAATTATGAAAAAAAAGAAATATAACTAGGCTAGAATCACAAAAACAATATTGAAAAAGAAGAACTTTGGAGAACTTACCCTGCATGATTTTAAGACTAATTGCAAAGCTACAATAATCAAGAAAGTGTGGTATTGGCAAAAGGAGAGCCACATAGATCAGTGACACAGAATAGAGCCAAGTAATAGACCCACATGAATACAGCCAACTGATTTTTAACAAATGTGTCCTGAAAATTCAGTAGAGAGTTGTCTTTTCAACAAATGCTGATGGAAAAATTGTGTGTTCATATGTGAAAATAGTAAAAAGGGAATATCGACTCATACCTTACCTCTTTTCTCATATTCATGTGTGATTCCTTCTTTTTTATTTTTAATTTAAATTTCAGTGAACACAGAGTGCAATATTGGTTTCTGGAGTAGAATTCAGTGATTCATCACTTACATATACCCAGTGCTCATCACAAGTGCACTCCTTAATACCCATCACTTATCTACCCTGTCCCCCACCCACCTCCCTCTGTCAATGTTCAGTTTGTTCTTTTTTTTTAAATTTATTTTATTTTATTTTATTTTCATTTTTTTTAATTTCATTTCTTTTCAACGTAACAGAATTCATAGTTTTACAACATACCCAGTGTTCCATGCAATGCGTGCCCTCCATAATACCCACCACCTGGCTCCCCCAACCAGTTTGTTCTCTCTTGCTGAGAGTCTCTTATGGCCTGTTTTTCTCTCTCCTTTTCTTTTCTTTTCCCCCTTCCCATATGTTCATTTGTTTTGTCTTAAATTCCACATATAGATGAGATAGCACAGTACTTTTCTTTCTCTGACTGACTTATTTCACTTAGCATAATATACTCTAGCTCTATCTACATTGTTGTAAATGGCAAGATGCCATTTTTTATGGGTAACATTTTATTATATATAGTTGTATGTTATATATTAATGTATTATATATTATCATATATTCCATATTATATATTTCATTTCATTATATATTATATATTTCATCATATATGTTTATATTATATATATTATCACATCTTCTTTATACATTCATCAGCAGATGGACATTTGGGCTATGTATCTGGGTAAGTATTTCAATTCTTTTTATTGCTGAGTTAGTATTACATTGTATGGATATAGCATATTATGTTTAACTATTCATTACTACTATGAGGTTTCAGTATATAAACCTAGGATTTTGTTTGCTAAATTTATTCTTTGTATTTGATAGTTTCATAAATAAAATCGATTTCTTAATTTTTTTCCAGATTATTATTGGTAACATATAGAGACACAATTTACTTTTTCTATTTTGTAATTAAATTTTTAAATATATTCCTTATATCTTATTACCTCACTAATATATTAATTATAATATTTTTATCTTGGATTCCTTAAAATTTCTACATAGAAGATCATGTCTTTGGTAAATAAAATCAGTTTTACTTCTTTTTAACTCTTGATACCATTTTTTTCAACCTCTTGCATTATCTAGAACTTCTGATGCATTATTGAACAGAAATGGTAAATGCAGACATCCTTAGATTGTTCCACATATTAGGGATAAAGCATTTAGTGTTTTGTAAGTAATTATGAATCTAGTCATATGTTTCTATACATGTCCTTTCTCAGACTGTGAAAGTTTCCTTCTATTCCTAAGATATCGGAACTTTTAATATGAACTGAATTAAGTGCTCAACTATGCAATTGCATCTACAAGCATTATTTTGAAACTATTTAAAATGCATATATCACTTATTTTTTGCTTATGAACTGGATTACTCCAATATGCTGCATTTTTCAAGTTCTTAAATATGCCTATATAATTTTATGCTTGTTCTTTTTTATTAATTAAAAAAAATCACAAACTTACAAAATAGGTGAGTTATAGTACAAAGATAGAGGGATTTTTTTTGTTTGTTTTAATAAACCAAATTAAATAAAATTGTCACTTTGATGCCCCATGATCCCAAAATATTTTAGTGTGTATTTCCTATAAACATGCATGTTTTATTAGTATAGTCTTCAACATCAAAAAATTAGAAAATTAACATGATATATTATTGCCTAATCCTCAGGCACAATTCAAGTTGTTTCAGTTTCCACAATAATGTGTTTTAGCAAAAGATCTAATTCAGTCACCCTTTGCATAAAGCTCTCATGTCTCATTCCCATGTTTTGTCCTGAAAAGCTTATTTCTTTCTTTGACTTTCATGGTAGTGACCCTTTTGAAAAGTATAAGCCAATTATTTTATAAATTGTCCTTCAACTCACGTGGGTTTGATGTTTCTTCAGCACAAATATCACCGAATAAAAGATTTTCTTCATGAAACTTTTTATGGATTACAACATATTTTAGAAATCACTTGCATTTGGACAAAAAGATTTCCCAGAGTGTTGGAAGTTATCATGATGCCTTAATTATAATCACTGTTTATTTTTTTTTGTTATCATCAATTAGGTTTTCATTTTTTTTCATCAATAAAGATAAAAACCTCTGACTCAACTATTAATTAGATTTTTTTGTTTCATTTCATGGATATACTTGTATATTAACAAGTATCAAGTTAAAAACTATATTTTGAATAATAATTGAATAAAATCAATCATATAACATACATAGTTATTTTTTTGTTATAGAAATTTTTCAACTTTTGTTGTTACATGCTTTCACAGAAAACCTTTATTTCTGGAAGTGAATCATAGTCTTGATGTTATCTCTGCTGGAGCTATTTTAATGAAATGTACATTTTAGCTTTCAATAGATTCATCTTAGAAAGTGTGGGAATGCTGAGCAACAGTCCCAAAAAGAATTTCTGAATAGTTGTTGTTCTCTAACCAACAGCAGGAATATTCCTAGACGCAAGTTATGCAAAAGAGAACCCCACTGCTATTGTTTAGACTCACCAAAAGGCATTTTGTTCATTTGGCATATTTTTGGCATGATTTTATGTAGTAAATATGTTAGTAAAAAATAACACCATGTAAACAAAGTTTTGCAGAGTTTATTTTATCCATGTAAAAGGGAAATTTAAAAAAATTCAAACTATGAATTTATAAATCAGAATTTATAAAATGATTAGGAACAGTCTCTGATTATAGGAGTTAGATATTCTTAATTCAGGAAACATAATTTCCTATAAGTTCAAAGTTACTTTGTTTATATAAAAAATACATATATATACATACTTATATGTGTATTTATATATATAGTATGGAACAAAGGCATATATATATGTATATGTGTATATATATACACACATATACATATTTATTCAATAAAGTTACATTCAGGCATTAATTTATACATTCCTGGTGCCTTAGTATGAGCACATGTATTCACTCACATGTACTAGCCCACATGCTTGTGGGATTGAATGTTGAGCCCACATGCATGTGCGATTGAATGTTGAGCTGGGAATGTTGAATGTGAATTTATATTCAGAAATATAATTATTTAGATCAACATCTTACATCTACCCAATTAACATAATACATTATAAGCTACTATTTCATTTTTTTTCAAATATTTAGATTTGTTTTACCAAGATATAGCCAAATAGTAACAGTATTAAAGATATCAATAAATTGTTAATTAAACTCACCCTAATGTAAAAACTTAGCCTTTTTTTTTCTCATTCTTTAGGTGGAGAGATAGAGTGCCTATAAAAATAATCTATTCACATTTAGCATATTTGTTTTTATGAGAAAATCTGTGCCCCATTTTTTGGGTGTTTTGGTTTTCTCTATCTGGTAGGCTTCAGCTCTTTCAGATTTCTGGAAAAGTATTTTCCTTGTAGGCAACCTAATGGCATATTAGTTGCCTCACATTCCTGAAAATAACTTGCTTGCTGAAAGGATTTAGCTAACACATTTGAATTCATCTCCTATCACATCTATAATCCTTTGGCACTTATCCTTTCTGTTACCATTTTAGTAGTCAGCACTCTTTGGCCAATTATTGCTTTAAAATTTTTTTTTGCTCTCTTCAACTCGACTGAAACATTCTTTAAGGCAGACTATACCTGTCAACCCTTTATATTCAGAAGGCTCAGCAAGGTTAAAGATGGGTGACATTGCCAGTGCCCCTTTCTCAGGGGCAGCCACTAACCTCCATAGTGTTAGAAACAATACATGTGCAAACACAACAAAAATACACCATGAGAGAGGCAACTTCAAAATCTTAACTTCTTATATGATTATATAAATGAGCTTCCTCAGATTTTCTCAACTCCAACTCTGTCCCAGACATGTGACTGTTTGGCCACCTCAACCATTGCTCTGGACCCCTTGTTCTCAGCACTGTTTTTCCAGAGGCCAACATCAGCGAGTCCAAGGTATCTTCTGCTTCCATCCTTTTGGTGTAGTGGTGACTGCCCAGTAACCACCAAACAGGTCAGTTGAGTCAAACTGAAAATTCCATAAATATCCATGTGGCAAATTTTGACTAATGGGAAATAAGAAACAGGGAGTGGAATTACTGGAATATAAATTCTCTCTCTAGCCTCCCTCAATGACCTTGCAGTTTGTGCTGAAGTTGTGGCTACTCTGGCAATGAGTCACCTTCTCGGCTTCAGTATTTTCCTCACTCACACAAACCTCAAAAAGTTGTACCACCCGGTAAAGCATTAGTGCTTATACCTTTTTTTAAGACTCTGTTTCTTAGGAAAAGGTAAAATAAGTTGTAAGGGCTGTCTATATGCTTTTTGATAAGCTCAGACTCTGCAGATATGAGTGATCTACCACTTTGACTAGATGTTTAATTATTAATGTACACAAATATTGTAGCATACTAATCTTCATTCAGTATATTCACTCAAATAAGCAAATAATAATTGACTCATTATTCAATTATCATTTTTTGTAATTGAAGATATAACTCATTATAAAGAAAGAATTGTGAATGTATGATTCATCAGGCACACATAGATATGTCTTGTGGTAGCAACAGGATTCCTTGGCTCTTGATTCACAAAGCCATAATGGCTGTCATTGGGAAAAAAAACTATAATCATAATTTGATTCCAATAGCTTTTGAAAGTTTGTGTTTTGTGACTATAGGTTTCTTCCTTCTATATTTGAGATGTGAAAGATGGTAACATTATTTATATTGCAGAAGTTAGTTTTTCTTATAATCCTAGGGGTAATTTCAGCAAAGAAAAGAGGTAGAATAGCTAATTGTTCTCACTTTGTCATTTTGTACTAACATGTCCTTCACTCGGGCCCTCCAGTGTGGAGTCCCGTATTCTCTATTCAGGCACAGCCTGACTCCATGTGCTGAGGCCATTCTGATCAATCAACTCTACTACCAGCAGGTAGTATTCAAAATATGACTCACTTCTGGGGAAAAAAAAAAAAGTATGTGAAGTAAATGGAAACAGTCTAAGTTTTCTCAGTTTTTGCACTAAGTGACACTTTAGGTTATATAATCCTCTGTGTGGGGGACTGCCCTGTGCATTGTAAATACAGGTCAGCAATCTCTACCCAGTAGATGCCCATCACACCATCCTTTCAAGTTGTGACAACCAAATATGTCTTCAAATACTGTCAGATGTTCCCAGGAGTGGGGGGTGCAAATCTGAACTGAATGACAACCTCAGAATCAGCCATATTATGTGGTGTAGGGCTATGGGACAACCTGTCATTAAAGGGAGTTTGTGGCCCCTGCCCCCCTCGATTTTATGTACTTAGCACTTCAACTTCCACTGGGATTTTAGTTGCCTAAAAACCCCTTGACTCTGGTCCTAGAATAGTATCTGCTGGAGCAGTAAAAGCTATGAGTTCTGGATTCCATGGGACTCAAACTTGTTCTGGCTACTCCACTTACTATTTTTTTTAAAATATTTTATTTTATTTATTTATTTGTCAGAGAGAGAGAGAGAGCGAGAGAGAGAGAGAGCGAGAGAGGGCGCACAGGCAGACAGAGTGGCAGGCAGAGGCAGAGGGAGAAGCAGGCTCCCTGCCGAGCAAGAAGCCCCATGTGGGACTTGATCCCAGGACGCTGGGATCATGACCTAAGCCGAAGGCAGCTGCTTAACCAACTGAGCCACCCAGGCGTCCCTCCACTTACTATTTTATGATGCTATGGACAGAATTATGCCCCTCCCCCTCCCTTGCCAACAATTCACGTGTTGAAGCCCTAGTTGCCAGTATGACTGTATTTGGAGAAAGGATATTTAAAAAGTAATTAAGGTTAAATAAGATTATAAGGGTAAGCCTTAATCCAATAAAATTAGTATTTTCTTGAAGATTTATTTATTTATTAGAGAGAGAGAGAGAGCATGCATTTGAGGGAAGGAAGAAGGGAGGGAGGGGGAAAGATAGAGGGAGTAAGAATCTTAAGCAGACTTTCTGTTGAATGTGGAGCCCCACCCTGGGCTTGATCTCATGACCCTGAGATCATGACCTGAACCAAAACGGCAAGTTGGACACTTAACTGACTGCACCACTCAGATGCCCTTAGTATCTTTATGCAAGAGGAATACAGATCAGAGCTCAAGCTCTGTCTCTCCTTTCTCTCCCTCCCCCTCCCATTCCCATGTGAGGACACAAAGAGGTTTCCATTCAGAAGCCTGAAAGGGAGCTGTCACCAGAAATTCATCATGTTGGCACCTTGATCTCTTCTAGCCTCAGAACTGTGAGAATAACTTTTTGTTGTTTAAACCACCCACTCTATGGAATTTTGTTATGATAGCCCAAGCTGATTAAGACGACGACTTTGGACAAATTACTTATCTCTCTAGTTTCAGTGTCTTCCCCAGTTAAATGGAGGAACTTCCTGAACCATATTCGAGTTTGTTAACTAAATGTGTATGCTGTGTTGTACACACATAGCTGTCCTCATGGGTAAGTCAACAGCAACATCTGCTTCTGCAAATCAGCTTGTCAGTGGACTCACCACATTCCTAAGGTCCCAGAATGTCTCATACAAGTGCTTAATTTGTATAACTAGGTTTGAAATGTAATGCACAAGAATGTGTGTTTTGGCCATTAGAACAGTGTTCTGCTAGCCTGCTTCTCAGATTCATAATAATATTTTTTTGAAATGCATAAAGCCTAATACAGATGGGAAGGAAACCAAGCTTTAGTTATTATTATATTTTAATAAAGTTAATATGTTCATATTCTTGCTTCTTTATTAACTCATTAAATAACAACATCTCATTGAGGGTCTAATTTACTCCTGCAATTACCCCAGAATAGTTCAAGATACTTGCAACATGCTTTGGAAATATCTGTGATTGTGGCTGGTGGAAATTAACAGAGATTGTTAACACTGTGGTGGGTTGTTGTCAACATTCATAATTGAAGCAAATGTGAACTTTACCTAGATGTTAGTGAAAAAGAAAAAAAAAACTATGTTTAAAATACAAACCACCCTAGAACTTTAAATTTTTTGTGAATTCTGCCCGTTGATTCTTAGCACCCCAGGGTATGATCTGTTGCCCTAACACAATTTGACATTGCTTCACAGAGCACTTAGGTAGAAGGCATAGGCTTCCAACGGAGAGTCATCTCTCTGCTCCCAGATCACTTAGACGTACATCTGTTCTTGAACACTTCAGTCAGGCTTATTCAATCCTTACAGTTGAGATGCAAGTTTCATTTATTCCCATTTTAACTCTCAAATAGTTAAATAAAACTAATGCATATGAGGGTTTTCAGCTGCAGACCCACTTGTTCTCTCTTTAGCTGAGCACTCCTGATAGGAAGATTTCCTCTCTCTGTAGAGTGAGTCTATTTGCTTGGGTTGATTGATATCTCTACAGACACACTTCCTTTGAAGTATCGCCTGCCCTATAGCCAGTACTTAAAAGCTAGAAATGAAGTCCAGCAGGAGTTATCCCAGCTTGTTTCTAGCAAAACCATACTAAGAGATAGAATATCAAAAGTGAAAATGGGAACAAAGGAGAAGGAGGAAAAAGGTATCCCACAGCCTTTTATCTATTGATGGGAATGGCCATTGTGTATTGGAGGTTTGACTCTAAATGTCTGAAACTGTTAACATTGAATACTTTCCAAATTCAGTCCTTAAAGTCTTACCTTTTACCACTGGGACTGTGTTCTTATTAGTCATCCCTCCACTTGGCACTAAATTAATAGTTCCCAGAAGTCTGAGCTGAGATTTAAAGTACTTAATCTTTGTTTTGCCCTCAAACCTGTGTGACTTCGGAAAAGTATGGAAAACTTAAGGTTTTAGGGCCTCTGATGCTGCTACATGCAGAACATGGGGGATGGAAAGAGGTGAGCCTTGGATTTCCTGCAGCTCTGAGACTCCAGTTAAATTACCAATAGACCTGACTGCCTCCTCAGAACAGAAGCAACACTTAAGACTCACAAAAAATGGAAGGAAAAGCACTGAGGGTGTCAGACACCATAATGAGAAAGGTCTGAAGCAAGATGGCAAACATGCACACGAGGTAGATAAGTATGTTTTAAAAGGTGTTAAGTGTTAGGCTTGAGTGAAAACATGTGTTCTCCAGACACAGAGAAGATACGTGATTACAAGTCAGATTAAGTCTCTGTCTAGTTTTCCTTCTTAGAAGAAATTATCATGTTTTCTTTATTATTGTACCCACCCTTGGGTTTTCCCGTCCTAACTCATCCAGGAAAGTAACTATGTCATACTCATTTTTGCTTCCCTAACCTTACATATCATCTGGCTTATTGTAGGAATTTTGATACATATTTGTTGAATTAAACTGACAAACTGTGTTTTGATCTCCTGTTAATATAAATGCACCATACTAGATGCTGTAAATTAGTAATTCAAATTCTCAAAAATGCTTAATATTCCTCTGTATCATTTTGACATTCCTTTCAAAAACATGGATGACTTAATAAGTATGAAACAACACTATGTCATAAGAATACACTAAGAAAATAATGGAAAAAGAAAAGAAAATGTATTGTCCCTATATTCCTGTATAATGTGGTATCATATTCATTGCTTAACATATAGTTTGTGGGTTTTGAAATGTTCATAATACAAGCCATAACAGACAAGTTTCTTCAAGACAAAAGTCACCTTATTTTATTAGTTGTTTCAAGAGTCATAATTCAGAATTCATGTCTATTTTCAAGGACATCAATTTTACTTAGAAAGAGCAAAGAGAGGTGCCTGGGTGGCTCAGTGGGTTAAAGCCTCTGCCTTCGGCTCAGGTCATGATCCCAGGATCCTGGGATTGAGCCCCGCATGGAGCTCTCTGCTCAGCAGGGAGCCTGCTTCCCCCTCTCTCTCTGCCTGCCTCCCTGCCTACTTGTGATCTCTGTCTAAATAAATAAATAAAATCTTTTAAAAAAATGTAAAACTCAGTTTAAAAAAATGAAGTTTACATATGTCAAAATAACAGCAATTAAGATTATTTATGTGATTAATTTTACCTACATACACATACACAAAGCTAATGTATATAATTATAGCAAACTCTCTGGAAGTGTTTGTACTCACTTGTCATCCATGGATATTGTAATTACAGAGGATTTTCGGTGTCAACTAAGCATATCTGCATTTTTAAATCTTTTGTAAAGCACATACACTATTTTAAAAAATTAAAAGCAAAAGCTATAAAAGTGCTGATTTCACTAAGTAATCTCAAGGCATTTATATCAAAAGATCTAGAATGTCTTTAAAAACTTCAAAGAACTACTTCTTAGAAAATCAATTTAGTTAGGCTTATGGTAACTAAAATATTCCTTAAAACCACACAGTAGAACACACTGAATATTCCTTCCTAACCTCCATTCACTAGGTTGTCTGGACAAGACAAGAAGGAACTAAGGTGCAGTAACACTTATTGTCAAGCTAGGTATCAAATATTCAGTATAATGATATAATAAAAATATGGTAGAGAATAGACCTTAGACCTGAAGCCCAAAAAGAGCTTTCTCCTTCATTACCCCTGAACTGAAGATAGTTGTTTGTACAAACCTGACTTACCCACTGAATCCCAAATGGAAAAGACCATAGTTCTGGTAGCAGGCATATTCAAAACACAAGATATTCAAGATACATTGTCCAGTGAATTAACCACTTTTACATCAGTGAGAAATAATGCCTGGAAAGAAAAAAAAAAAAAAGAATATCTCTAGTATTTGTTCCAAGAGTATCTTGGAGATGTAAAATATTTGCATGTTACAGGTTATGAAAAGCCCTCATAGAAAAAACAACCAAAACCAAATAGGACTCCATTTCAGTGTTCCCCACACATTTGCCTGTGGAACATCTAGTTTTTTGTTTTTTGGGTTTTTTTTTATTTCTTATTAACTTCTGTATAGGGAGACATTTAGTGAAATTAATTTTGAAAAACATTAAAAAAAATAACTTCAATGAAACCCCTATTTTGCAATAAAGAGTAATCACTTTCTTAAGTTTATGCTATCCATAGGGTTAGATGCAAATTTTAGGGGGTCAATGTTATTGAGAAGAGTGAAAACATTTTAAATTTTTTCAAAATAGACTTCAAAAATTCCCTGCATTTTTGTGAAAGTGTTACTCTTATGCTCACCCATGAGTATCTCTTGAATTCCTAACTCAGGCTTATCACATTAACTTCTTATCCTCTGGGAGGAAAAAAAAAACGGGGGGGATAACAACAATATCCTTGTTAAGAAGCTCTAGAGACAGGGTGTGGATATATATAGACAAGCACACAAATACAATCCCTTCTGCCAACTGCGAAATCTAAATACTATTGAAAATACTTAAGACTTTTGTCAACAGAAGCTTTCTATACATGATTTATTTAATTAGAAAACAAAAACAACAGAACATGTAAGGGGCAATTGGTTTTCTCTATGGCTAAGGTGATACATCAGCAAGGTACTGCATTGTTTAATCGTACATTCTTGAACGTTCTCTCCAGATTTTATTTTGCTTAAAGAACCAGGCAGAAACTATTCTATGCCTAGTTGTAACAGGTTATTTGAAAATGGAGAGATTCGAAGGTCCTCAGTGTCCAGTCTCTGACCTGTCAGTGTATCTGAAAACCATGATTTTCCCGTTTTGTTTGGAACATTATCTCTAGAAAGCTGCTATTAAAATAATATATAACCTTGTATTGAGTTGAGGTTATCCATTATATGTGATTAGGGTTTTTGCAAGCATGAATATATCAGTGGTACTCAATCCTTAGTGTACATTAGAATTAGCCATGGAACTTAAAAAAATAATGTTGCACCCCATGCTGGACCAATATGAATCTGAATCTTTGGGTTTGAACCCAAGGATTTTTTAAAAAGTGAGTCAGGTGACTGACTCATACTAAAGGTTGGAACCGCTGAAATAAACAAATTCCATGTGCTTCTATAATATTAGCACTGCTCTTCTCTCAAGGACAGCTACATAATTTGTGGGGCCAACTGCAAAATGAAAGTGCAGAATCCCTCTTCAAAAAATAGGAAAAAAATGTGATTCAAGATTCTAAAATATACAGTTTCTGTTCTGTCTTTTGACTTGTGATTTCTTTGTTGTTCTACTGTTTAATGTTGTTCTAAGTAAAAAAGAATCATTAGCATTATTTTGCTATTTATCTATACATTTGCAATGCCTATTTATTTTTTTTATTTTCTTACTTTTTAAAAGATTTTATTTATCTATTTGACAGAGAGAAAGATCACAAGTAGGCAGAGAGGCAGGCAGAGAGAAGGGGGAAACAGCCTTCCTGCCAAGCAGAGAGCCCGATGTGGGGCTCAATTCCAGGACCCTGAGATCATGACCTGAGCCAAAGGTAGAGGCTTAACCCACTGAGCCACCCAGGCACCCCACAATGCCTGTTTTAAATACAAATATGAGAACACACAGAACCACCAACATTGCATGATTCGTATTTTCTATCTTGTACATGTGTATGTTACACTGTCTTACCAAAACAGTGGAATCAATACCAAAAAACAGCTTAAATGTTTTAATTCCACTTCTTGATATGCTCACATTCTACAGATAGGTTCTACATTCAGCCTATCAATAAGGAAGGGAGGAGTTTCCTTTTCTTTCATGTCATCACCTTCAGTGTAGGTGTTTAGCTAATATAGGGAAGTAACATGAGTAAGAAAGAATATGATAGGGTTCCTGGGTCATCCTTGCTTCTTGGAGAATCAGAACATTGCCTTTTTTGGTGTGTTCAAAACAAAATTTGGTTCACATGGCCAAGGGTGGCATCTTAGAGCCCAGGGCCCCTGTTTCTTTAGCCACAGCTGTAACACCACATGCTCTGAATCTTGCTGGCCTACCATCTATTGTGGGTCCCCTGGGATTCTGTGCTCATGAGGCATCATTTATATTATATGCAAATGTGCAAGCAAGAAATGATAGAGGCTACGCATATTGTGCATGTCACTTCAGCTCATGCATGCTCCACTGTCCTATCGGACTTCATTTCAAAACAAGAGTTCAAAGATATAAATGTAAAGTGTTCCAAGATGGCAACAGCACAGCATTAGACCAAGGATGGGGTCTTTGAAGCATGAGCTCTCTACACCTGTGCATGTGGTCAATCTGAAGCAGCCCTGCCCTTACTCTCCAGAGTGGATTCCCTACAGATCAGGGGCCTGGTACAGTGAAAGGTGTGCACTGAGCTTGAGTGGAGCTCAAGCTAATGACTTTGATGAAGTGCCCTAATTCCCAGAGCCTCGGTTTTTAATCGGAAGACAGTATAATTTTACAAATAGATATAGAGGACTAAATTGTGGAGGCCAAGTAAAACAAGGCTGTAACCACCTCGAGTCTAGCCCTAACATTGCCCTCCCCTACATAAAACTGAAGGAGGCTGAGGTGGAAGAAAATGGAAATAAAGTTAAACCTAAATCTCACTAACAAGGACGCTTGATAGGAGGAATGTGACATTCCACCAGGAAACTCCCAATTGTCTTCATGTTAGTGCCTCATTAGAGGGAGAAAAGGCCTTGGATTGATAATAGCTGGGCCTCCAATATCCTGACAGCCTTCTTTACCCTGATAACCCTTCTGAAGATCCCCTTTGTCCTCACCTACCCAACTCATTTACCCCTGGTTCAAGAAAGGCTGAAAAACAGGAACATAGGGCCAGCAGTTGTGGCCCAATCACCTACTGCCGAGGCCACCTCTACTCAGCCTTTAAAAACTCTGACTGTAATCCGGTTCAGGGTCCAAGTCCCTACTCTGCTGTGTCGGGTACACTTGGGCCCAAGCTCAAGCTTGTCAAATAAAGCCTCATGTGATTACATTGGTGCTTGGCTCCTTGGTGGTCTCTCGGACACAAAAACTTGGGCATAACAAAATCATTTCCTAAAGAAACCCAACTTTGCTTTTATTTTGCCAACTTGCTTTTGCTAACCACCTGGGCTATGGTAATTGGTAGTGCCTTTGTTTAGACTGAATTTGAAGGTCCTAATACTCTCAGATTTGAGATCTGTCATCTTTTTCTGCCTTGATGCCTGGATATATTTTCATTACTCTGCTCTCATACTACTAAGGGTAAAAGCAAAGCTTATGAGCAAAGAGGTACCCTGAAGATTCTATCTGAGTCTTTCATTCCATTTAGAAACATCCCCTGTTATCAAAATAAAAAATATGCATATATCTGCATATTTATACACATGTATTATATGCATGCAGACAAATGCTTATACATTCATATATGCTGATTATGAGTTTATTTTCAAAACCATTTTTCACCTTTCCTGTGGTCTACTTTAAATCACTGGGGCTGAATTTTGCCCATTTTGTTTCCTCAGCTTTCTTGCTGGGTTCAACTAACAGGAGAAGGTGCAGTATTCTGCATTGTATTTTTCTGCATTGAATAGTATCAAGAGCAATGGATGCACCTCTCTCTCTGTGGCCAGTTCCCACTCCCATCAGGCAGATCCACCAAGCTTTCTGCTCCTCCCTAGTGCCCTGGCTCCCAGGTTCCAAAAACTCTGCTTGCTCCTTCTGTTCCTCTAGCTCTGAGGGAAGGGACAATGCACTATCTCTGATGACACCTCACCTTCTCCATTTTGTTCTCTCAGCTACTCCAAATACCTTTGTAATTAAACTGCCACATAAAATTCCCTGATTGAATTATCTAGTGTAGATTTTGTTTTCCTGGTCAACACTGTAAGGTTTCGCAGGCGAGGTAAACACAACACCAGGCAAGGTAGGCGCAAGACAAGATTTATTAGAGGCACTCTCCTGCGAAGTTTCAGGGCTCAGGAGAAGGGGAGCCAGGAAAGTCGTGCAGGGAGGAGGTGGGCACTCTTGGGCAAGGTTCCGTGACTCGGAAAGGGGGAGTCGAGGAAGTCGCCCTGGGAGGGAGTTGGCGGGGGTCTTTTATAGGGCCAAGGTAGGGCATGGGCTCACATCCATATTTGGTGATCAGAAGGTATAGGGTGAGGGCTCCTGATACTCCTGTTTGCTGCGTAGGTATCAGGTTACCTATGGAGGCGTGACCTGGGCGTACACTCTTTTGGCAGGAGAGTCTAGGGTTAAGGAAGGGAGGGGCGGGGACTGGAAGATGGAGGCCCTGGAGGTCATTTCTATTGTTCCTCCTGCATTCCTGGAACAGCTGACCCAACATTCCGACCTTTTTGGTGTAATAGGGGTAGCGATTCAGATCTGGCTACTTCCTGCTGGCGAAGGGGCATCGTTATAGGGTCCTTCAGATGTGGGTAGGCGTGTATAGGGATGCAGGAGGAGTTGGTTGACAGTGACCCTGGAAACCTCGAGGATGTGATCCTGAATGAAGCAAAGAACATAGGGGGGCTATTAGTGCTAGTAGGCAGAGGAAAATAAGGGGACTTAAGATCGGAAGGAAGCAGGTCATTAAGGGGGAGAGCCACCATTGAGCTGTCATTGTAGGGATGCCAAGGACTTGGCTGAGGCCTCCACAGCTGTCCGGAGCTGTTAAGATAAATCTCAGGTAGCATCTATAGAGTGGGCTAGGGCCCCGGTGCCCAGCCCGGTGACCACTAGGGAAGACGCCAAGGAGACCCCAATAACCAGGGGAAGAAACACAGCCCTTTTCTGTCACAGGAGGCGGGGGTTGGAGAGGGCTGCCATTTCCGCTAGGGCTGGCACCCTCTGGGCTGGCAATCTGTGGTGACCAGCTGACTAGACCCTGTGGTGTCCCCATGGTTTCAAGTTTCCACTAGGAAGAAGTGCCACCTGAACCTGGGTTGATGGACGAGTGACTAGGGAGGGTTAGGAGGAAGGGGAGAGTGAGGAGAAGAAGTGCAGGAAATCCACAACCATGTGGGCCCCAGGGTTTGGGAAGTCCAGCCATCCTGTGGTGGGGCTGGTTTTAGATTGGAGATGTGTACCCGCAGGTGGTGTCCTAGAATTTTTGCCACTGTGGGAGTTGTGAGAATAACAGTATGGGGCCTAGTCCACCTGGGCTGTAATGACTTTGGGTGAAGTTCTCATAGGAGAACTTGGTCCCCAGGATTTAGGGTCTGGGGGAAGTCTCCGCCTGGGCTGTCAGGGGTGGGGATAGTTGAATCTGCATGAGCCCTTGGGAGGCTCATAAAAGGGTCAGATAGGGCAGGTAAGATAGGAGGGGTAGAGGAGAGGCAGGCAGGTTGTGATTGAGAAGGAAGGGCCTACCGTACAGGAGCTCAAAGGGGCTGAGTCCTGACAGGCCATGAGGAGAGGACTTAAGGCGAGGGTGTGCTAGTGGGAGAAGGGTTGGCCAAGAGAGGTGGGTTTCTAGAGTGAGTTTGGTGAATTGTTCCTTGAGGAGGCCATTGGCCCTCTCCACCTTACCCGAGGATTGGGGGTGATAGGGGATATGGAGTTTCCAGGTGATGTTGAGGCTCTTGGAGACCTGTTGTGTGATGTCAGAGATGAAGTCCAGTCCGTTGTCCGATTGTAGGGTTTGAGAGAGTCCAAACCTTGGGATGATGTGCTCAATGAGAACCACAGCGACCACATCTGCTGTTTCCCTAGCGGTGGGGAATGCCTCGATCCAGCCTGTTGGTTCTCAGATAAGTGAAGGGCGCTGGTAAGAGCCACAAGTTCTGCCTTTTGAGGAATAGTCCCAATGGGAAGGGGGGCCGCTTCTATGACAGCGTCCAGGGTGACCACTGCATAGGCCACGTGTCACCATCCATCTGGAGCTATGAGGGAGCTCCCATCCACGAACAGAGTGCCATCAGGGTCAGGCAGCGGCTGGTCCGAAAGTCCTGATGGGAGGGAGAGAATTCTTCCAGGAGTTGAGGGCAGGAGTGGGAAGGAGTGGGGGTAGACGAAGGTGTCAGCAAGAGAGTGGTGGGATTTAGGCAAGGGTCTCCCCTCTCTGTCTCCAGAGAGTGTGACCTGAGGGTTTTCTATGAACAGGAGGTGGTAGAGTTGGAGACAGGAAGGAGTAAGTTGTGCCAAGGATTTGTGGCTGACTAAGTCCATTAGTCGATGGGGGGAGAAGACCGTGAGGGGCTGTCCTAAGGTAAGTTTGAGGGCCTCCTTTGTAAGAGAAGCAGGTACCGCTAGGGCCCTGAGGCACGGCTGCCATCCCTGGGTGGTGACATCTAGTTGCTTGGAGAGTTAATGGAGATAAGGAGATCCTGCTGCCAGAGGCAGTCAATGATGGGCTTAAGTCCTCTCGGGTGGGTTGCTACTATAGATCTGGAAATATCCCATACCTGTGGGTCCACGGAGGGGAGACAGTCCAGGATAGAGGACGAGTTAGAGGGGAGTAGAGGGAGGATGAAGTGAGCAGAAGTCGAGGGAGAGGGAGAGAGATGAATGGTAGCCTGAGGTTTGTGGAGGATGGCCCTGCCTAGTAGGGGAACAGGGCAGGAAGAGATAATGAGGAAGGAGTGTGAGAAGGGGAACCGATCCAGCTGCATGTAAGGGGTGGGGTTGCCTTCGGAGCGGAGAAAGTACCATCAATTCCCATAACTGCAACTAGGGAGGGACGAATAGGACCTGAGTAGGAAGGCAGGACAGAATAGGTAGCCCCCATATCCAACAGAAAGGAAATGGACTTACCCACTACCTGGAGCGTGACCCTGGGCTCGGCGTGGGGGAGAGGGGTGTCCGAGTCTGGGCTCCGTCAGCCATCCTCCAATCTGAGAAGTTGGAAGGCAGGACTTACTGTCTCAGGGTTTCCCCCTCGTGGAGGCGCCGGGAATTCCCGAGGCTGGGGCAGTCCGATTTCCAGTGGCCCATCATGCGGCATTGAGGGCACAGCCTAGTAGATGCTTTTGGATTGGGGCATTGACGGGCCCAGTGTCCCTCGGCTCTGCACTTGAAACAGGTCCCTGGAGGGACGCGGTTAGGTGCTCCCTTCTGTTGACTCCCCCAGAACCTGCCGGCCTCAGGGCTGCTACCAGAGCTTGGGTCTGCAGTTGGACCTTCTGTTGGAGTCTGGCTTTTCTTAAGTTCTGCTGCCTCCTCTCGGGATTTAAGACTTTAAATGCCATTTTCACCAGATCAGAAATGGGAGTTTGAGGGCCTTCCTCCGCTTTCTTTAATTTTTCCGAATGTCGGCGGCTGACTGAGAAATAAAGTGAGTAGCTAAAACAGTCGCCCCTGCTGGAGAGGCCGGGTCTAGGCGAGTGTATTGAGTCAGCGCCTCAGTAAGTCAGTTAAGAAACATGGCCGGGTTTTCATTAGGTTCCTGAATGATTTCCCTTCACAAACTTTCTACAACTTTCCTTTCCATTCAGGTTTTGTCCCAAACAACCATATCATTTAGGACAAAATTACCTCCTTTTACTTTCAACAAAATGTACTCTTTCAGGTTACCAAAGACTTTGAAAACTATCTCAGCAATTACCCATTAAAACTTTGAGACAGACAATTAACCATCAGTTTAGCCATTTCTTTGCTAACAGATTTTAACAAACAACATGAGCTTATTTGACCTTCAGTCAACTTTGATTGAAGTTTCATGTTTACTGCTAATAACTTTGTCAGGAGTTGGGATAGGAGTGGGGAGAGGGAGGGGTAGTTGAGGGCGCGGGTTCAGAAATCCTGAACATAAGGGACCTTGGCTCATCTGCCTTGGTGTCTGCGGAGGTTATTTAGGTCCATGAGAATCTGATAATTAAATGTGCCTTCAGGAGGCCATTGGGACTGATTGGCTAATCGGTATTGTGGCAAAGCGATGGTACAATAATGTATGAGACGTCGCCTTCGCAGGTCCTGGTCCAGTTCCAGGGTTTTAAGATTGGCTAACAGGCCTAAAACACCCCAGGGATGTTTCAGGGTCAAATTTGGATTGGGAGGTCCCCATGTTTTGTTGCCAGGCAACCTGAGGGCTGGAGGAAGGCGTCCCCTCGTCCACCACTGGGTTGCGGAAAAACTGTGTCCACTGCTGTAGAGGTTAGGACGTCTCCCAGTCTCTCGGAGTCACGGAGGTCATCTGGTGACCGGCGGGGTCCGCCCTGACGTGGCCGCGATTAGGGTAGGGCTTTCCGGACCGAGTCGTGGAATCAGGGGAAACTCACCACGGCTTCAGAAGTGGTGTTCGGAGAGGCAGGTCTGGGTCCAGCTAGGGAGAGGAGAGAGCCTCCTCACCGGGGTGGGGGCTCAATCTCCTCCCTGGTTTCAGGCACCAAATGTAAGGTTTCATAGGCGAGGTAAACACAACACCAGGCAAGGTAGGTGCAAGGCAAGATTTATTAAAGGCACTCTCCTGGGAAGTTTCAGGGCTCAGAGGAAGGGGAGCCAGGAAAGTCACGCCGGGAGGAGGTGGGCACTCTCAGGCAAGGTTCCGCGACTCGGAAAGGGGGAGTCGAGGAAGTCGCTCTGGGAGGGAGTTGGTGGGGGGTCTTTTATCGGGCCAAGGTAGGGCATGGGCTCACATCCATATTTAGTGATGGTAAGGTATAGGGTGAGGGCTCCTGATACTCCTGTTTGCTGCGTAGGTATCAGGTTACCTATGGAGGCGTGACTTGGGCATATACTCTTTTGGCAGGAGAGTCTAGGGTTAAGGAAGGGAGGGGAGGGGACTGGAAGATGGAGGCCCTGGCGGTCATTTCTATTGTTCCTCCTGCATTGGTTACGCCTACCCAACAAACACTACTGTACCAGTCAGAGTTCTCCAGAGAAACAGAACCGATAGGCATCTAACTGTCTAGGGAAATTTATTATAAGGAATTTATTCACATGATTATGGAGACTGAGAAGTTCCCAGTTCTGCAGTTTCAGTCCCAGTCTAAAGGCAGGATAGGGCCAATCCATGTCTCTTCTCAAAGACCATCAGGCAAAGACAATGAAGTGTCTCCTGATCAGTCTTTATTTCTTTCTTTTTCTATTTAAGCCTTCAAAGGATTAGATGAGCCTTATATACCCTCATTGGGGAAGGGAGTGTGCTTTACTCAGTCTACCCATTCAACTGTTACTCTCATCCAGACACACCCAAAATAATGTTTAACCAAATATCTATGCAACCATGGTCCAGGCAAGTTAACACATAAAATTAACCAGCACGACTGTGACTGGGATTGAATTCCAATGCCCTCAGTCTCACCTGGCAGAAATCAAAAGAGAGAGATGCCAAGAGAGGAACTCAGTTGGCTGCCAAAGATAACTGTTGTTTGTACTTCATTATTAAAACCTGGAACTTAGAATTCAATAGCAGTCCCCTGTCACACCAATCATCAGGAACAGCGGCAAAACGCAGCACCTTAAATAAAACACTTTCCTGTTGCTCTAGGCAATTTTTAAATTGTTTCAGTTTCTCTTTTCTTCCTCCCCCTCTCCATCAGTTCATTTGCCTTTAGTTTTCCTTGCTTTGCAAAGCAAGTTTAAGTGAGAGAACAATATTGGGGTAATTTTCATGTTCAAAAAATACTAGGTATTTCAAGGTATCTTGCTGAGACAATTTGACCACTGAGATTTGTTCTCTCTTGTTCTCATAAATTGCTAATGACACATCTATTTCTTGCTGTCACTACTCATTTTTTATTCCAAGTCCAATCCCAATTCCAATTCTTTATTCTGTCTTTTGTAACTTGTAGATTCAGGTGAAACTGAATTAGTCTCATACTAAAGATATATTTAATAATTGGATTGGATTTAATAAAATTTTACCAAATCAACCTTATTAGGATTCACAAATTTGATAGCTTTGTAAAAAATATAATTATCATGTAATAACATGAAACTCTCCAAACTTTATTATAAATACAATTTGCAAATCATCAGATTTAGGACATAATAACAACGTATATACTGAATGAATTTTTACATAAAACTATAAAGTAGGCCTATAATGATACCAATTTCTTAAGTCATTAAACATTTCCCACACAAAGAAATTAAGAGAGAAGTCATGGCATTAGATAGTAACACATTCCTGTCAACCTCATCATTTTATTAACAATATCTTTGTTTTAGAAATTAACCATACACTATTTTAGATAGACCAGTAAGTCATTTGCTTTGACCCAAAAACATTGGTGTCCAAGTTCTTTTCTTATTAATCATAATAAGTTTAACTACTAGATCCCAAATGAATCTATGACATATAGAAAATAAAGGAATAAAGCACATGACAGTGTCTGACTTTAAGGCTTTCACTGGAAAATCCAGAATAAACTTGTTTTACTTTAGGTTATCACCTAAGTAAAATCCAAAGTTTCCTTTGTGGTGTGTTTATAATGTGGGTTTACTCTGACCCAAAGGATATCCATTAATTTCCTACAACAAACTTTCTGCACTATTTGGAAAAACTTATGTTCTATTATTATTATCACCAGGAGCTTTGCATTCTCTCATTGCTGGTATGTTCATGCCAGTTACTCATATGACTTTCCTGAATCTGGGTCTCTTTCCTCAGCAGCAATAGACTTACTTTCCTAGGAAGGGGATATGCACTTGTTTTTATAGAAGACTGAAAGTTCTTTTTTTCTTTATATCTAAAACAGAATATTTGTCCCCTAGAAAGAAATAACAGAATAACATGAAAGACCAAGAGACCAAACATTTACTTCTGGCATGTTCTGCTTCCTGGGAAGAAGAGTCAGTTGCTTTCCACACTGAAGTGTCCCAGATGACACTTTCAAGGCAGAAGTCAAAGAACTTTATATCAAAAGTATTAAGTGCCCCTAGCAGTGAAAAGAAATAATAGAGACCAAATGAAATGCTGCCTTGGGCAATTAATTCAATTAGAACATCAATTCATTTTTTTAAAGATTTATCTTATTTTATTTTATTTATTTAAACTTCAAGCCAACTCAGTTCTGAGTGCAGAGCCTGATGTAGGGCTCGATCTCATGACGTTGAGATTACAACCTGAACCAAAACCCAAAGCCAGACACTTAACCTACTGCGCCACCCTGGTTCCCTCAGTCCACCAATTCTTAAGCATGTCCCTATATGTAAGTCTAGGTCCTCACTCTGAATGTGAGGTTTCACAAGAAACACCATACTTTATAGTATTACTCCTTGCTCTTCAGCCAGGACTGAGACTCTCAGCTCAAACACACCTGTCTATTTACATGCTATTGATCTTTTTACAAAACTATATTAAGGGTTAAAATTCCACATGATTTGGAGCTCTGGATTGCAGTCTGTACAACTTTGATTTCAGAGCAAGCTACTTCCATGTAATTTTCTTTTCTTTTTAAGATTTATTTGACAGAGAGAGGGTGACCAGCAGGGGGAATGGGAGAGGGAGAAGCAGGCTCTCCATTGAGCAGGGAGCCTGATATGGGAGCTTGATCCCAGGACTCTGGGATTATGACCTGAGCCGAAGGCAGATGCTTCACCAACTGAACCACTCAGGTGTCCCCTTCCATGTAATTTTCTTAAATTTAATTAGATTAAAACTTAAATTTGAGTTGTAATTTCTTTAGATTCCCACAGAAAAATAGTACAACTATTTAATAACTATTCACTATATACTAGACATGTTAATTACTTTCCATAATGTAGCTCACTGTTTTTCTTCACAGCATTGTTAGCTCCTGATATAGGAGAAAAAATCAGAGGAACAGAAAGGTAGTGACTTACCAGAAAGGTAAATAGAATATAGACTCTATGAATACGAGTTTTGTAATCAGAATGCCTAGATACAAAATTAGTTCAATAACAACAACAACAACAAACTGTGTGCATTTGACCATGTTCATAATTTCTGTGTGCATCATTTTCCTTTTTCTGCTTTTTAAAAGATTTATTTATTTATTTTAGAGTAAGAGAGAGAGAACACCAATGGTGTGGGGGCAAAGGGAGAGAGAGAGAATTCTTACTCCCCACTGAGCATAGAACCCCACCCAGGATTTGATTCCAGGATCTTGATATCATGACCTGAGCTGAAATCAAGAGTCGGCAACTGAACTGACAGAGCCATCCAGGCTCCCCTTGTGCCTCACTTTTCTTATCAATAGAGTGGTTTGAAAATAATTAAGCTTTCTTCACTGATTTGGAACTAAATGAGTCAGTACAAGTGAAGGACTTATTAGAATATCAGGCAATATTAGACACACAGGAAATGTGTCATTATTATTATCCAAAATCATATAGCTAAACAGTGACAGAGTGAGGAGTTAATTCTCAGCCTGACTGAGACCAAGGAAGAGGGTAGGTGTCATCCCACTTAGGGACATGTAAATAGCACTTGTCTCCTCTAACTCCTGATAATCAAAAGAACAAAATATATCCAAGGTTTATAAATTGCAAAGTCCTATCACACATAACATGATATGCTTGAATAAATGTGTATAGATGTGGAAGATCACCTTTATGATTAAATGTTGCTATTTTTAACTTTATTATTATCATTCACTTAAACTTTCCTTGAACTGCTTTTAATGGGCTTGTGGCAGGATGTAAACTGTCCCCTTTTTGGATTCGAACAGTTCAACATTTTTGTATTTTCCTTTGCTCATTTTTTGAGTCAGAGACCTTCCCCAGCATAGAGTTCATGTATCACCATCTCTCCTGGGCCAATGTGCTCTTTGGGAGATGTCTAGGTTTCAGCAAGGAGTTGTTTGGGTTCTATTGTATGTGGTACTTCCAAAAAGGGCCAAGAAGGTTATTTGGGAGTGGAGAATGATAGGGATTGTCATGAGGCACTAAAGGAAGGACAGGAAAAACAAACAAACAAACAAACAAACAAACAAAAAAAACACACAAGGAAACTGAGAAACAAGGAAGAGGGAGGGAAGACCAGATGCCAGAAGCCCAGAGGAGCCAGCCCTTCACATGCATCTTCATAATATCTACTCTGCATGGGGTGCTACCTTCTCTTCCTCTTTCCTCGTCCTGAGACAGGCCTTCCCAGATAAGTCCTGAGGACCCGGAGCAGCATTGTTCCACAGCTGAGGAAGTTCTCTCTTGCTAGGTGGTTTCCATCAAGGTAGTCTAGCCCTGGGCCCTCTGCAGCCAAGGAAGAATAAAAGGGACCCTCGAGGGAGAAGTTCCTGCTCTTGTTCTTGAGAGAACCAATTTAGAGAATAAGTGGATAAAATGTGCATGTAATTGACTTTTTCTCATTTCAAATAAAGTTATTTGAATATTTATCTGAAGAATCAAAAATTATATTAAGAACTAAATATATTTTTAAAGAAATTCCTGTATTACATTTAGTTATTGTCTTTGTATATTTTATTTATTTATTTTTTTAGATTTTAGTTATTCATTTGAGAAGGAGAGAGAGAGAGAGAAAGAGAAAGTGCACAAGCCAGGGGAGAGGCAGATGGAGAGGGGGAAGCAGACTCCCCACTAAGTGGGGAGCCCAATGAGGGGCTCCATTCCAGGACCCTGAGATCATGGCTTGAGCTAAAAGCAGATGCTTAACCAACTGAGCCACCCAGGAGGCCCTAGTTTATACATTTTAATTCATTTTATTCCCTAAAACTAAAATCCAATACCAAACTCCTCTTGTATATATTTATTTTCCTCGTTATTAATAATGATTAACAATAGGGTCCTCGTTGAGGATTTAAAAGAGTCAAAGAGTATATTGTGCATGTTGCACATTTTCTTTTTTCTTAGTTTTTTTTCTTTGAAGATTTTCCTTATTTTTCCCTATTTTAAAGTCTTCCCATTGAGCATTCCCCTTATTCTAACTTATCTTCAAAATAAATTTTGAATGCATAAATTCATTTTTTAAAAAGATTTTATTTTATTTATCTCAGAGAGAGACAGAGAGTAGGGACAGAGGGGCAGAGGGAATTTCAAGCAGAGTCTACACTGAGCACTCCACACTCCAGCCCTGAGCAGGGCTGACCCCACAAACCCGAGATCATGACCCAAAGCAAAACCAAGAGTCACTTTCTCAACTGACTGAGCCACCCAGGCTCATCTTCTGTTTCTTCTCAACTTTTATTAATTGTATATGCTTTCCCCAAAGGAATATTATTTATTTTTTACTTTTTTACTTTGTTCATCATTAACTACATTTTCCCCTTTATGAAAGAATCTTAATTCTTATTCTGTTTTAACTATTTTATTTGTGTCTCTATGCTATTAACATAGCCATTTTGTGTGTAACATCACTATGATATTGTTTAGTGTAACTTTGACTCTATCTTTTTCTACTGGGAGTTACTATTTTATTTTATTTTTATTTTAAGATTTTATTTATTTGACAGACAGAGATCACAAGTAGGCAGAGAGGCAGGCAGAGAGAGAGGGGGCAGCAGCCTCCTCAGTGAGCAGAGAACCCGATGTGGGGCTCAATCCCAGGATTCTGGGATCATGACCTGATCTGAAGGCAGAGGCTTAACCCACTGAGCCATCCAGGCGCCCCGGGAGTTACTATTTTGTAATGAGTTTGAACACAGAACAAGTAACCTGATATACATTTATGTCCTTTCAAACTTGTGCTCTCCTTTTATTTTCTAAAATATCTGAAATTATTGTCCTCTAAGTTTCCATCTTCATTGTTTCCATGTTACTCATACATCACTTTATACTTCATATTAATATCCGTACTAGAAATCTCCCATTTTCCCCCTTTTAGCACCCTTTTATCATATCATCTTTCTAAACTCTCCCAATTTATTTACTCTTATAAGCCCTCTCCAAGAAAACCTAATTTTGAGTAACTTTTATCTTGTGTTGGCCCTTAGTCTCATTGCCTTTATTTAAAACACTTGTTCACCTTTCTGTTAAACTACATTATATTGTTAATATTTGTTTATATTTATAGTACTGTTATTGATATGATGTTGTTTAAATCTCTTGTTCAATATTGTTAAATTTTGAAATATGCAATGCATGTATATACTAGAGATATATGAATTTTATATTCATATAAAATCTTATTAGAGTCAATGTGTAATTAGGATGCACATGCATATATATGCATATATATAATTTCCATTTGGGAAACAGCTCTTTGAAAAGATCCTTCCTATTTAGCCATCTTTGGTGTATCTTTGATACACTCCCATGAGCAGACACTGTGTATCCAGATTTTACTTACCAAAATAAATTCAGTGACATATATTTATTATAGAAGACATCTGGCTAGCCATTTATCATGATCAAAGATACATAAAATATATCCACTATTCATAAGAATCTTTAAATACATTTGAGATTTTCAGATATGTATGATGGATTAACTTACATCATCAATCATTCATTGGGAATCCCCAGATGAGTGTTAATGAGATATTCATTCTTCTGTAGTCACAGAAAGGATAGAAGTCTCTGCTCAGGAGGTGGTCAAGACAAATTTCATGGAGTCTGTACAATATAAAAGATGTGGAAAGACTAGAGCAAAGTTCACAAACTCAAAGTCTTTCAGAAACCAGGCAGGTAATATAAATGCATGAGATGCACCAGGTATAAAGAAACTAGTGTTGTGCTGTTTGCATTTGCTCTGAGCCAAAAACATGCTATGACACACTACTGTTGTAATTTTCTTTTTGTAAAATAAAAACCAGACACAGAAAATTACATGGATGACACTATATTTAATGAATTATTAACCACAAACATAAAAAATTCAACATTGTCAGCCAACCCCCTCCTTGTGCCCTGTCACAATCAAAGACCCTTATTCCCTCTACAACTACCATATTGATTTTCAAAAAGGCAATCTCCTTGGTATATTTATAATTTAATCATCCAAGTGTAGATTCCCAAGTGCTGTAATTTAGTCTTGCTCATTTTGAAAACTTGATATACCTTTTATATCTCTTTAATCTATTGGCTCTCCCTCCAGATCTTTGTTATCTTTACAATTTATCTGTTGAAGACCCAGGACTTTGTGACTTGTAGATTTTCCCAGTCTGAATTTTACTGATTAATATTCATGGAATAGTTCACCATGTTTCTCTGTCCTCTGTGTTTCCTATAAAACAGACAGCTGGATCAAGAGGTTTGATCAGAATCAGATTTAATCATGCTGGAGAGATTATAGGTGCCGTATTCTTTCATCAGGGGCTTCTGATGTCTGGTTCATACTTCTAAAAACATTTATTAGAAGCCACTTATCCTTAAAATCTAAGTCCATTAATTCATTTGGGAGCTGTACGATGATGATATCTAACTTTATCATTAAATTTAAATTTGTAGTTGGCACAATTTCACAAGGAGACAATTTTCTCCATGTAAAACTGAGTAACCCAGTCATGGTATTTATAGAGGAAGTGCAGAGTAAATGATCCTTCCCTTTGTTTATCCAGTTTTCATGATAATTTATCAGTTCCATCATACTAAAAAGATGACCGATTAATTTATTTTCTTACTATCATTATGACATCATTGGTTTAAAAACATTTGATGGTTTCAGCAAATTACAATAGTTAGCTCATTGAAGCCCAAGTTCCCCCATCTTGCTGAATGGGACTTTCTTCCATTTGATTTGTCTTTTCTTATATGATCCTAATAAACCTGGAGACATTCTTTTCTATTTTGTATATCACTATGTCCCAGAATCTGCTTGTGTATCTCCTAACACAGAAATGGAATTGGTCATTCCTGAAAGAAACCCTAGGCTTTTCTTCCTTCCTCCTCCCTTCCTTCCTCCTTCTCCTTCTCCTCCTCCTCCTCCTTCTTCTTCTTCTTTAATCTTTTAAGATTGTATTTATTTATTTTCTTTGAGAGAGAAAAAGAGTGTATGCATGTGGGGGGGGGCAGGAAGTGGGAGAGAATCTCAAGGAACTCCACACTGAGTGCAAAGCAGGGAGCTTGATCTCACAATCCTGGGGTCATGACTTAAGCCAAATTCAAGTCCTACCCTTATTGCTTAACTGACTGAGCCACCCAGGTGCCTCTCCCTTATTTCTTTCTGATGGAAAATGTCACTTGAAGATCTCATTTTTTAGGGCTAGAATGCTGTGGGTGCTCATTGCTACAGGATTAGTCATTATTTCTTGGCCTTTTTAGCAATACAGTTGTGAAATACATAGTTTTTTCTGATATTTTCAATTCAAATTCAGGTCTACAGACCTTTTACTATCAACATCTCATATTAAACATAAACAATCTCAACAAATGAATGATACTGCCACCCAGTAATTATGATTACTAAAAACAGTTATGATTACTGAAAACTTTCCAGTTTTTGTTATTTGAATATACTGTCTTCATTTTTCCCATCTTATGCATCTCCTTATACATACCCTTTCCCTTTAACACTTATTTAGTGTAAATGTCAGATGTAACTAGGTATTCTCATTACAAGGGCTCATGTTGAGGTCTATCTAGTTATTTTATTTGCCTGCAACTCATTACTTAGTATATTCCTTAAGAAAGGCTCATGGAATCAAAATTCTCTGAGATATTCTATGTTGTTAACTGCTTGTGCCCTTTATACTTAAAGTTCAGTTTTGCTGGATATAAAATGATTGTTTTACATTTTCTCTATTTGAGTACTTAAAATATTTTCTTCATTTTATTTTTTCTGGCATAAACCATTTCTGTTGAAAAATCTACTGAGACGCTATTGCACTCCTGCATGCCTTTTGAATCATGTGTTCTTTTTGTGAAATACCAAAAGGCTATTTCCTTTCTTTCTTTCTTTCTTTCTTTTTTAAGATTTATTATATTCAAGGTGGCAGAGACAGAAGGAGAGAAAGAGAATCTGGAACAGACTGACCACTGAGCACAGAGCCTAATGCCAGGGCACAAACTCATGACCCTGAGATCATGACGAACTAAAATCTAGTCCATGCTTAACTGACTGAGCCACCCAGGTGCCTTTTTTCCTCCTTCTTTGAAGTTCAGTAATTTTACTAAAATATGTTTTAGTCCTGGTCATTGGTGAATGGTATTCCCAGACTCATATAGTGCTCTTTAATACATATCTTAAATATTAATCAATACAATAATTTAGGGAAAGTTTTCTTGAATTAAAGATTTTATTATTGTTTAATCCCTTTTCTGGTTTTCTGTAGTATGGAATCTTGTCATCTCTTTGTTCAATGTTTATCTTCATTGTCACTCTTTCTTGAATCTTGTATAAAAAATATCTTCTAATATTTTATTTTTATTTTTTAAAATTTTCTTTGTCTCACTTTGTATTTATTTTGAGGTATTAACCATTATGATTATTCAATGCTGAGTTCTTTTAAATTTATTCTTCATATCTAAAATGACATTTGCTTTTATTTCTAATTCTTTCATGAGTTTTGCCACCTCACTTTTGAGTTTTCTTTGCAGAAAAACTTTTCAGTTTTTGAACATGTTTTTCTTTCATACTTTCTTTGTGTGTAGACATGCTGTTCTTTTTCCTTTTACCTTCCCACCTTTTTTTTTTTCCTACAGCAACTTTTTATGGGGTATGACTATAATAATTCTTTGTAACTTTTTACATAAATTTTACATGAAGCCAGTTTTCCTGGAGTTTTAGGAGGAGATATTGTTCAAATTATTTTTCTAATTTAGAAAACTCTCTTACATTATTTTAGATAATGCTTGAAAAAATTATAGCCCTCATTCTATTTTTCTTCCTCTTTGTTTCTCTTTACTTCCTAAATAATTTAATCCAACATTTTTCCAGTGAGGTGAAGAAATGTCAGTGGAAAAGTTGAGAAAAGTCTTATAGTTTACCATCTGAGCTTAAAATATTTACCCAGTTGTTCATAACTACATAACTCACAGTTGCTTCTCACTGGATCATTACTTCATAGTATGTTACAAATTTATTTTAAGTTCTGATAACCTTAGACTAAGAGGAACATTTGTCCTCACAGCCAGTATTCATTATAGATTCCCTTGTTCATAGAAAATAATTTTTGCATTAAAACAAGTTCTAGGTTATGCACTTTGCACTATATTTTTATAATAGTATTCTTATATTAGCATATGTATAGATTGGAAATTACATAAAAACTGACTTTTTAAATGAGTTATTATAGTGATAACTCACTGAACAATTTATGTACTTTTAAGTAGAACTGAGATTTTAAGACATGATTTCACTTTCACTTCCTGCCTGCCTCCTTTCATTTTACATGTATTTATTAATAAGTCTCTAACAGAGTAAAATTTCATGAAGTCACATGCCAGATTTGTATAATGTAGTAGACAATTCAGTCATAATGTTTGAAAAAACGCAGAACAGTTCTTCAAATGAACACTGTTCTTTATTGACTGTTAGGTTACAATGTATAAAATGAAATCATTACTGATGAACAGATGTCTGTGGGAAGATGATATCTTATAGTATAAGCAGCTTTCAATTTAGTTCTGTTACTCGAAACAGAAAAAATAAGATGGAGATCACAGGAAAATAAAATATTAATGTGGAACTCAGTCTCTCAAATCCCAGATGTTTGAAGATAACCTTGGTAAAAGAAATATTGAGTCATGATTGAATTCATTTACATTTATGTGTTAGGCCTTCTACCTTAGTATTTGGCTAACTTGAGACCTCTACAGCAGTGGTTCTATATGATTCCCGGTACCATCATCCTTCTGCTGGAGTTATTTCCATTCCTCAATACCAGATATTCAAAATTGTAAATATTCATAGAAAGTTATTCAACTACATAATGAATGATCTCTAATTAATAGGTGTTGATTTAAAAATTTATAGAACTGGGGGTGCCTGGGGGCTCAGTGGGTTAAAGCCTCTGCTTTGGGCTCAGGTCATGATCCCAGGGTCCTGGGATCGAGCCCCGCATCGGGCTCTTTGCTCAGCAGGGAGCCTGCTTCCTCCTCTCTCTCTCTGCCTGCTTCTCTGCCTACTTGAGATCTCTGTCTGTCAAATAAATAAATAAAATCTTTAAAAAAATTTATAGAACTGTATTTCTTATGGAATTTAAAAAGGTCATCCCATTTTTAGTTTGCAATGTACCTATTAATATCTCATATAATGATGATAAAAGAGATGGTATTATAGTCATCATCACTATAATTTTGGAAATCTTCGATTCTTGTTATTTTGAGGCATGTGTTCTACTTTGGGGCATCTGACATTGATAATTGAATATGGTAGACCGCTAATAATGTGCTCAAGCACACATTATTAGTCATAATAAAGGTAAACCCATTTTAGAAGTTTATTTTACTGAAATAAGTTAATACAATTGTTGCTGATAACAATTAGATCTCTTGATTACCACCTACAGAGCACTAATACACACCATGGCTACATGCGATATTCTTTGAAGTCAGCTATAAATTAAAGTTTGGAAGAGAGTCATAATAGAAGGGGATGGAATTTCCATTGAATACTATTATAGAGGAATAATCCTAATGAAATCTAAACAGCAGTTATACAAATCAGAATCATGTTAAAGTTATTAACATTTTCAGACAATGAATATTGATAACTATGTCTGCCTTCCATTAATCTAATTACCCTTCCAGGTAGTATCAACCATATATATACTGTCATACAAAATATTATGTATACCATCTATCTACAACTAAAACTAATGTACTATCTAGCTTCCAAAAGAATGAATACATGGTAACTTATGTATCTAATATAATAACTAAGTAGTGTCCATCTTAGGACACTTGTACTTTCTGTTTCCATTGTTAGAAATGTCTTTCACCTCATATCCACATATAAATATGGATATTTCCTTCACATCTTGTTAAAACATCATCATAACAAAGAGATCTTTTCTGATTACCTTTTATAAAACAATATGTCCCTTATTCCAACATCCTCCATTTATTCTTTTCACAGAACTGATACAAGACATACATTTTTATTTTTTTAAGGATTTTATTTATTTATTTGACAGAGAGAGAGATCACAAGTAGGCAGAGAGGCAGGCCGTGAGGGTGGGGAGCAAGCTCCCAGCTGAACAGAGAGCCCGATGCAGGGCTCGATCCCAGGACCTTGAGACCATGACCTAAGCCAAAGGCAGAGGATTAACCCACTGAGCCACCCAGACACCCCTAAAACATACATTTTTAAAAATTAATGTCTTTCTCCATTAAATGTAATGTGCTCCATGTCTCCACTGACTGGAACACTCAGCAAATATTTATTGAATGAGTGAATAAATAAAACTTTGAATGGATGACCTTTTTATTAATACATTTAAACCTCATCATTATAGTTTCAGTAAGTTTCCAATTGTAACAATTGGAGATATTTTACTTAATTTATAATGATAGACCAATTTTAACAAGATAGAGATTCTTTGTTTCTATTTCTATATTTTTCATTTTATTATATAACATATGCACATACTTGCCTATACATAAGAACGTTCTCAAAATTCAATGAGAGGAGAATCTAAGAAGACTTTAACTTGATAAAAGACTCTCTTCCTTTTCACTACTTTTTCTGCTCTGATTTTTGTTTCCTTTGAGTCAAACAGCCATGAGGCCTATAGACGCTTACAGGCAGGTGAGGTAAGTGTTCCTGAGGCCTTGGTGCAGTTTGATTCCTGGCAAAGATGCTTGTGGAGGTCCCTCTCCCTGTTGGGTTCTTGAGTGAGAAACATAAGGCATCTGGTCATACGTAAATGTATGAAATGTGTATTTGTGTGTGTCTGTTACTTTATGTGAGAATATTGTAATTATAATTACAATGTATCCATGTAAACAGGGGCCTGACAAAATAGTGCTTAATGTTTAGAGCATTCTCTTTAAAGCCAAGTGCTAGCACTTTATAACCTAGTTCTACAAATGACTATGCACATGACTTGACACAAACTCCAAACCAGATGAGTTTCTGTATTCATTTTCTATTGTTGTTATAACCAATTACCACAAACTTAGTGCCTAAAAC
Organism: Mellivora capensis; assembly: GCA_004024625.1. Lineage (NCBI taxonomy): Eukaryota > Metazoa > Chordata > Mammalia > Carnivora > Mustelidae > Mellivora > Mellivora capensis. The sequence continues at coordinate 46,722 of PISX010005570.1, read as the reverse complement.
ACACAAATTTATAATGTATTCCTAATATTAAAAGTTCTAAAGTCAAGGTGTCAACAGGGCTGTATTTATTCAGGAGGCTTTAGGGGAGAATCCATTGTCTTGCTGTTTCTATCTTTTGGCTTCTAAAGGTCACCTGTATTCTTGGTTTCTTCCATCTTCAAGGCTGACTACAAAACATCTTCAAATTTCTCTCTGTTTCTCTCTGACCTCTGCTTCTGTCTTTGTATCCCCTTCTCTGACTCTAACTCTCCTGTTTTAAGGATTCAGTTATCAAGCCTATCTGGATAATCCAAGGTAATTTCCTGATATCAAGGCCCTTAACTTAATCATATGCACAAAGTCCCTTTCACCATTTAAGTAACATGTTACAGTTTCAGAAATTAAGATGTGGACATCTTGAAAGGCTATTATTCTATCTACTACAGCTCCCTCTTCATAAAATGGGGATAATAATTACATTTATCTCATAGGTTTATTGTGAGATTCCCATAATATGCTAGATATAAAACACCTAAATAATATATGACTTAGAGTAATGTAATTAATATAATTTGGGGAATGTTAAAAAAAATGCCTGGGTGACATCATTGGCTGAGCATCCCACTTTTGATTTCAGCTCAGGTCTTGATCTCAGGGTCATGAGTTTAAGCCCAGTATTGGGCTCCATGCTGGTCATGGAGCCTAGTTAAAAAATATAATATTAATAATAACAATAAAAGCAACAATAATAATTTGCAGAATGTTAAGTTTCTGAGTGTTGTGTATGAGTGCAACTGTCTATAGCATATATAGGATTGGGGCAATGTATGTTTATGTCAATGTGAACATATGTATATATATGTATATTTGTCTCTAATGATGCTGTATGTATGTGCATGAATGTGTCCATTTGAAGCTGTCGATTTTTGTTTGTCAGGAGACGGTCTACCTATATAGTCTACCTAGAATGGTAGATGGGCTAATGGTCTCTGCTTCTGCTTTTGTGTGATGAGACCAGAGAACAGGAAGTTATCCTAGTATGTTCTCATGATATGACAGGCCACCTAAGCTTTTGGGCCACCACTGCATTCCAAGAAAAGCCAGTTCACTTCCCACTCTTGCTAAGAGCTAGGGTAGTCCAGCAACCCAACCTGATCTCCAGACACCAGAGATTCATTGAACACTACTCTCTAATAGAAGTTTATTTTGGGATCCTGGAAGAATAAAACCAAACATATGTGATCATGCATTAAAAAGATATCAATTCTTTATTAATCCAAGGAGTATTTACTGATAGAGTTAAATTCTGATAATCTGATGATCTAAGAGTTGGGCTAGTCACCACCTGTGGCCTGATCTAATGGAAAGACTGGTGTTTAGGGGCACCTGGGTGGCTCAGTGGGTTAGGGCTCTGCCTTCGGCTCAGGTCATGATCCCGGGGTCCTGGGATCCAGCCCCACGTCGGGCTCTCCACAGCGGGGAGCCTGCTTCTGCCTCTCTCTCTGCCTGCCTCTCTGCCTAATTGTGATCTCTATCTCTCTCTCTCTATCAAATAAATGAAATCTTTAAAAAAAAAAAAAAGACTGGTGTTTATCGTAATTTATATTTACAGTGATGTCACGGGGATCTCCTGATAATAGCAATTGTGATGAGTTTTTGCTGTCTACTTGTTTGGGTGGATAACAAGTTATTTAAGGCATTTAAATGCCAGTATATTATGTATCTCATTAATGTAATGAGGAATAAATGCATGTAATGTATTGGGAATAAAATGCATGTCATATAATAGGAATGAAATACACAAAATAATGTATCTCAAAAAAAGAAGAGGTTAAATTGTCCTTTTTACAGTCACTCAGCTCTCTTAGAATTAGGGTAATGAAACTCTGGAAATACTGTTAACATGTTTGGAACAGGTCAAATCCCAGAGAAGAGATCTATTCTATTTCTTGGAGTGAATTAGGCTGCATTGCAAGTTAAAATTCACTTTAAATCTCTAAACAGTAAATTTGTCAGTTTCCATATTCTAAATAGCATCTTAGATGTGATTCATTTGGATTCTGCTACTACTGAAGTTATAACAATTCAGGAAAACTAGGCTGAGATTTTCTATTGCTCTTGTTACAGAAATCTCACCTTTCTCTTGAGGAAACAAATAAACATCTGTGTGCAAACTCCTTTCTATAAAGATGATTCTCCACAGAATTCTCTAACCAATAACCAAACCCAAGTCTATCTGCCCTACACAGAGCAATGCCAACCTCTGAGAAGTCAGGTTTGCAGCAGGGAAGTGTTTATTTGAGAGGCAGCCAAATGAGGAAGACAGCAAGGCAAGTCTGAAACCTGTCTCCCTGAAGGGGGAGAGAACAAGTTTTTTTCAATCACAAGATTTGAGATTACATAGATATTGAGAAAAAGGGTGAGGAAATTTATAACTATTGATGAGGAAAGATGGTGCACGCGTACTGAACAAACCTAGAAGTATCATACATCCTATGGCCACTTCGGAGTGGAGACTTACCATTGGGGGAGCAAAATTCAGCCTCTGATGTTAGGAGGTGGTCTGAGGACAAGGAGAGAGGTTATAGACATATGCCAAAAAGATGGTATAAACCAGATGGGATCTTGGGCTCTTCATCTAAGGTAAGGAATGCAGAGACTAGGCTGGAACCATATCTGTTGGCCTTGAGTCCAGGCTTCTGCATACACAGCTAGTGGATTTCTTAGTTGGGTCTGAAAAGATGCAATAGCTGAGTAAGGGAAAAAAATTCTCTGAAACACAAGCTTTAAACTTTTTTTCTAGTTTCAAACTCACTAACCCTATGAAGCATGGTTTCACCAGTACTTTAGTAGCTTTGTTCAAGTATCTGAATGTAACTGACAGAAAAAAAAGGTCTATATATATTGATTTTTTTTTTAAGATTTTGTTTATTTATTTGTCAGAGAGAGAGAGAGAGCAAGCGAGCGGAGGCAGAGGGAGAGAAGCAGGCTCCCCGCCGAGCAAGGAGCCCGATGTGGGACTCGATCCCAGGACGCTGGGATCATGACCTGAGCCGAAGGCAGCTGCTCAACCAACTGAGCCACCCAGGCGTCCCTATATTGATTTTTAATTCATGCTTTTTACCCTTTCAGATTGGCTTTATGCTTATTATCACAAATTAAATAATATTTATAAATTATTGGAGATCCTTTTATTGTTAAATAAATATATTCAGGAAAACAATTTGAAATTAAAATACATTGTTTAGCACATATTTTTATGTAGAAATTATCTTTAGGCTCCAGTTTTTGTTTGTCTTTTCAAAAGTATTTTTTATATATGATTTAGTAACAACACTCAGTTTCCTTTCAGAATTCTTAAAAAAAAAAATTCAAATAGAAGGATATAAAAAAATAAACTTTCAATAGGTGCATTACTCAGGTTAGATTTTATTTTATTTATCTGCTCTACTGAATTACTGAACTCTACATATGAAACTAATGGTGTACTATTTGTTAACTAATTGAATTATAATAAAAAAGTAGGTACACTTGACTTCAATTGGTATATAATTTGATTTTTCATGTATTCTTTTCAATTAGAACTTTTAATTCTAATTTTTAAGTTCACCTCTTTCTCTTATTTATTTAATTGAATATTACACTATCATAAAGTTCTATCTACTAATTCCAATTATAAGATTTATAAAAGCTTAATAGTATCTAGAGCCTTTTGAGATTTTATTATAGCTAAGAATTCTCTCCCCAGGGGTGCCTGGGTGTCTTAGTTGGTTAAGTGTCTGCCTTTGGCTTAGGTCATGGCCCCAGAGTCCCGGGATCCAGTCCCACATCTGGCTCCCCGCTCGGTGGAGAGAGCTTCTCCCTCCACCCCTCACCCCTCTTGTTGTTCTCTCTCTTTTTTCTCTCGCAAATAAGTAACAAGATGTTTTTAAAAAAAAAAAAAAAAGAATTCACTCCCCAGGAAAATGCATATACATGCAAAATATTACAAATACTATCAGGGGTTCAAGGAGTTCTTGAAGTCCATTTATTAGCTTTTGGGAGAGAATTTTATTTAAGGATTAAACACTAGAGAAAGAATCATTAAAAACTGAGAATAAGAGATGTCATATAACACTATCATTTTTTTTCAAAAATTCCTAACAATAGGAAAGTAAGCAAATTGGAAAACTATAATAATTGGAGGGAAATAAAATTATACTTTTTCAGACACCATGATTATGTACTCAATCACAAGAGAATCTTGAATTTAAAAATTACAATTAATGAGTTCAGTAAGCACCTACACATAAGTAATAGATACAAATATTAAAAGCTTTTTTTTATATTCCAGCAATATCCAGGTGAACATGTAATAGGAAAGAGATAGTATTCCATTAAAACTATTAATGAAAAATGTAAATGTCCAGGAGCATGCAACAGGAAATGTGAAGGAGCTATATAAAGAAAACCACAAAGTTTATGGGGAGATGTAAAAGTGGATTTTAACAAATGGAGTGAAACAGCATATTCCTGTACAGGAAAACAAAATAATATAAAGATAATAATTCCTCAAAATTTAGTAATAGCTTAAAGCAGTATTAATTAAAATTCTGACAACTTGTTGGAACTCAAAAACATGTTTCTTATATTAATATGAAACTAAAAATAAAATAAACTGGGAAAAAACATGAATAAATTAAAAATATCATATTAATGATTACAGACACCCTGTCTGAGATAATACAATATTTTATACAACTGTAACAATTAAAACAGAGTGAACAAAATGGTACTAACAAAAGAATCCATGGAGAGATCAGTGGAATTGAATATTTAGCCCTGAAATAAAACTTCATACACTGTGACCAAATACATTCTTTGAGATTTTCTTAAGCAGCCTTTTTCTATTATGTTTTGGAGGAAGGTTGGATTGAGAAAAAGGTCTAAATCCGAGTGACTTTGGAAAACTCTAAATAAACATAATTTAAAGACTATGTTATCATACATTAAAAAATAGAAACATATAAACTTTTATATTTACAGCTCATAATTTTTAGCAAGTAGAGATATTATTTATAAGGAATCTTCCAAGATTGGGAACATACTACAGAACACACTTCTTGGAATTTATATAACATGATATAAAATAAATTATTACAATCCAACTCTTTTGATTTTAGAAACACTGATAAATTATTTGGATGGGAAAGTTGGAAAATAGATATTTAACAGATTTGAGATTGGAGAAAAAATTCCTAAAGGTAGTAATAATGGAAAACATAACTGAGAGAAAATCCATTTTCCATTTGAATACTTAAAAAATGAATTTTGGACAACCATACAAGCCATGAATATTAAAAAAAAAACCTGAGAGATGAAATCATACTAAATATAAAAAAACAAAGGGTAACTATTCAAAATCTAAACATCTAACTTTAATAATAATGGCAGCAAATGTCATTCTTAGTATTTTACTTAACTTAATTAGAACAAAAACCTCAAATGAAATTTTTTTCAAGTTTTATTTAACCATTGATAAACCAAATTAAAAATAACTCAACAGTATTTTATTTATTTTTTTAGGATTTTACTTATTTCTTTTAAAGAGAAAGTGAGGAGGAGGAGGAGCAAATGAAGAGGGACAAGCAAACTTTGCACTGAGCACAGAGCCTGATGCAGGGCTGATCTCATTACCCTGAGATCATGATCTGAGGCAAAACCAGAGTCAAAGGCTTAACACACTGAAACACCCAGGTACCCCAAGTCAGCAGTAATTTAAACAGTGTTTTATCCACAATCATTATTGCTTCTGTTATTAGAACATCACCATTTTAGTCAATGGATCACAGAAAGAGATAATTTCCAGATTTTCTTTCTTAAATTTCTACACTTAATCAGGATTTTTGTTGTTGTTGTCAATATTATTATCTTTATCATTAACATCATTACCATCATCATTATCATCATCGTTTCTCATTTTGGCTTTCAAAATAAATTAGATAATTCCTAGGTATATTGCTTATTTCTATTAAACTTTTATCAAATTTTATTAATAATTAGAGGTAACATTCACAATAGATGCATCCATGTTGATTTTTTTAAATAAAGACATTGATTCTACTTGTGAAATACCAACTTTCTCTTATATCAACTATTTGTATAATGGGGTTTCGTCTTTCTATGCCATAATATTTTATAGTGATTATTTAGATAAAGAACAAAGATCTATCAAATAGATGGTATGTTTTATCCTGTGTTCCTATCTTAACTTTATTTTGGATATATATAATGATGTTTAGGAAAAGCTGGTGAGTTGTCATCATGACCATAAGGATACAACAAAAACTGAATAATACTATGTTGATTTATTGAGGATACTTTAGTTTGATCTCGGGCTTTGAATAAACAATATGTAATTTCAGATGAGCAAATAAACAGCTGGATCCCAAATTAAGAAAACATAAGATTATTTTATTGGCCAAAATATTTTGACAATTGATTTTTGATAAGCTCATTCTAAGGAACCAAGAGATAATAATCCGTGCCACAAAGTTATTGCAGTGTTTTCAGTGAATTGAACATACTGTCCTGGATAATTTCTCATTTACAGGAATCATTAGGTTTATATTGTTGAGGTTTATTATCTCTCTATTAATTGATAAAAAGCCGAATTCTATGCTTTACATTCCTGTAAACTTGTTCTCAGCCTAACAATATAAAGAGGTAAATGTTATTACTTCAGAAATGTAATTTTTCTTGTGGTAAAGGAAAATTTGTTAGGATTAATGGAAGCCAGGCAAGTTCCATGCCACAACAACATATAAAAACTGTATTCTCTAATTATAACTTTCAGGTGGCATTTCAGTCTCCTGTTATCAGGATTAGATGGGTTATCAATTAGAAACTGTTTCCATAGTTTTATGCCATGGATAAAGTCAACCTTCAAAGTCCAGAGGTGTACAATTCCCTGTGTTTTATGTATTATAAATTCTTCAAAAAATGTATGTGTTGCCTCAACATAGTGGATTTAGAGGAAACATATCTCAACATAATTAAGGTCTTATATGAAAAGCCCACAACTAACATTACACTCAATGGGGAAAAGTCAAAAGTTTTCCCCTAACGTAAGGAACAAGACAGGGATGTCCACTCAGCAATGTAATTCAATATCGGAAGTCCTAGCCACAGTAACGAAACAACAAAAAGAAATAGAAGGCATCCAAATTGGTAAGGAAGAAGTAAAACTTTTACTATTTGCAGATGACATGATACGAATATTGAACACCCTAAAGACTTCACCAAATAAATACCAGATCTGACAAATAAATTCAGTAAAGTTGCAGGTACAAAATCAATGTGCATAAATCCATTGCATTTTATCCATTAATAATGAAGCAATAGAAAGAGAAATTAAGAAAACAGTCCCTTTTACAATTACAAAAATTATAAGACACTTAGAAATAAACCTAACTAAAGAAGTGAAAGACATGTACTCTGAAAACTATAAAACACTGATGAAAGAAAGTGAAGATGACACAAAGAAATGGAAAGACATTCCATGCTCATGGATTAATAGAACAAATATTGTTAAAATGTCTATATTACCCAAAGCAATCTACACATTTAATGCAATCCCTATCAAAATACCAAGAGCTTTTTTCATAGACTAGAACAAACAGTCCTAAAATTTGTATGGAAAGACCCAAATAACCAAAACAATCTTGAAAAAGAAAAGTAAAGCTGGTGGTATCATAATTCCATACTTCAAGTTATATTACAAAGCTGTACTAATTGAAAAAAGTATGATACTGGCACAAAAATAGACACAGATCACTGGAACAGAATAGAAAATTTAGAAGTAAATCCACAATTATGTGGTCAATTAATCCTCAACGAAGCAGAAAAGAATATCCAATAGGAAGAAGACAGTCTCTTCAATAAATGGCATTGGGAGAACTGGACAGCAACATACAAAAGAATGAAACTAGACACTTTCTTATGCCATACACAAAAATAAATTCAAAATAGATTAAAAACCTAAATATGAGATCTGATACTATAAAAATCTTTGAAGAGAGCACAGGCAGTAATCTCTCTAATATCAATCATAGCAACAATTTTATAGAAATGTGTTCTGAGACAAGGGAAGTAAAAGCAAAAATAAACTAGTGGGACTCTATCAAAATAAAAAGCTTCTGTGCAGTGAAGGAAACAACGAATAAACTAAAGGCAACCTATGGAGTGGAAGAAGATATTTGCAAAAGACATGTCTCATAAAAAGTTAATATTCAAAACGCATAAAATAACTGATATAGCTCAACACCCCCTGAAAATAAGTAATCCAATTAATAAATGGGCAGAAGCCAGGAACAGACATTTCTTCAAAGAAGACATTCCAATAGCTAACAGACACATGGAAAGATGCTCAATATCACTCATCATCAGGGAAATGCAAATCAAAATTACAAAGAGGTATCTCTTCACATCTGTCAGAATGGCTAAATTCAACAACAAAATTAACAAGCATTGGTGGAGATATGGAGGAAAAAGGAACCCTCATGCACTGTTGGTGGGAACGCAAACTGGAGCAGTCACTGTGGAAAACAATATGGAGGTTCCTCAAGAAGTTAAAAATAGAACTATCCTACAGTGGAGTGCCTGGGTGGCTCAGTTGGTTAAGCACCTGCCTTTGGCTCAGGTCATGATCCCAGAGTCCCATGATCAAGCCCCACATCTGTCTACCTGATCAGTGGAGAGTCTGCTTCTCCCTCTGCCCCTCCCCCTGCTCATACTATTTCTCTTTTACTCTCTCTCTCTCTCAAATAAATAAATAAAATCTTAAAACAAAATGAGAAAACAAACAAAAAACCCATCTTATGATCTAGTAATCACACTACTGTGTGTTTAGTACCAAAATACCAAAACACTAATTCAAAGGGATACATGAACCCCTCTGTTTGTAGCAGCATAATTTGCAATAGCCAAATTATGGAAGCAGCCCAAGTGTCCACTGATAGATGAATGGATAAAGAAGATGTGAGATGTATATCTATATCTATAGATATATAATGGAATATTAGCCATGAAAATAATGAAATCTTGCCATATCTTGGATTTGGAATGAGATGGATGGAGCTAGAGAATGTAATGGTAAATAAAATGTCAGTCAGAGAAAGACAACTACTATATGATTTCGTTCACACATGGAACTGAAGAAACAAAACAAATGAGCAAAGCGAAAGAAAGAAAGGAAGAAGAAAGAAAAAGACAGACCAAGAAACTGATTCTGAACTACAGAACAGATTGATGGTGACCAGAAGGGAGGTGGGTGGGAGATGGGTGAAATAGCAAAAGGGATTAAGAGTACACTCATCCTGGAGCGCCTGGGTGGCTCAGTGGGTTAAAGCCTCTGCTTTGGGCTCAGGTCATGATCCCAGGGTCCTGGAATCGAGCCCCACATCGGGCTCTCTGCTCAGCGGGGAGCCTGCTTCCCCTCCTCTCTCTGCCTGCCCCTCTCTCTGCCTGCTTGTGATCTCTGTCTCTCAGATAAAGAAATAAAATCTTTAAAAAAAAAAGAGTACACTCATCCTGATGAGCACTGAGAAATGTATAGAATTGCTGAATCACTGTATTGTACACCTGAAACTAATAGCAGGTATGTTAACTACACCGGAATTAAATTAAAATATTTCATAATAAAAAGACTGCTGCAAATTTGCTTTGTGTCACTGTCTCCCCTCAGGTTGTCACATTTAGTGTCATATAGCTAAGGATTAAGTTAAAATCAATAGTATTTTATTGCGTGGTGCCAAGAACTGTGCTAGAATTGGTGTTGCAATAATGGTGTTATCTCTCTTCTAACAACTACACTTTTCCCTAGAGAAGAGAACCATTCCACAGTGTGATGCAGTTATAATAATACTATTAATAGTAAGAATAAAAATAAATAGAATCACAAATAACATTCTTTAGTGTTTTATGACAGCACCTTCTTTACATACTTTGCTTCTAAACTGGATAACACTGCTTTTTCTCAATTTCTTAAAAAACAGATAGTCTTATTTTCTCCATTTTGTACATAAGAAACCCGATCACCTACAGTTAAATAAAATATTGCTAAAGTAAGTGCCAGAGATATTATTCATCTGAACACTATAGTTCCAGGGCCTTCTTTTGAAACTATTATACTATAATGCAGGTCAACTGAAGTGCACAGTATTTTATAAAATTTATATTGAGGAATATTTAAGGTTAAGGAGAAGTGATCTCAAGGACACTTCCTAAAAGAAATAAAAGTCAATATAGACCTTAACATATGAATTTGACAGGCAGATACAAGGCAGATAAGAGTACTATGTAGAAACCACACCATAGGAAAAAGCACCATGGGAATATACAGCTTCATGAGGATGGGGACTTTGTCTACTGTGCATTGCTAGATTGCTGATGCCTAGACTAGATGCTGAATTATTGTTAAATGGCAGCAGGAACAAAAACCGTATGCCATTACATTTTATATTGTAAGCCATAAACAAAATTGTTGGTAGTTTTATGTACATGTTAAAATGCTCCCTGGAAGTATAATATGCTAAACTATTTTAATATTATATTCTGCCTTCATTAAGTACAATTTGAAAATATTTTTTCCTAAAGCCCTCTCTCCTCACTCATAAACCTCAACAGCAACAACAAAATAGAAATACCAACTATATGCAAACATGGCCTTTCCGACCTTAAAATTCTTACTAGGCTATGTTTTTCACAGTGCATGTTCTTATGCAATAACTGCAATTTTTAAGGTTCTATCTTATACATTCCCCCTACTTTTTATTATCTGGGAAAATATCCTATAGGAAGTGGATAAAGTTATGATGACAATATATCAAAGGCACATTTGCAATGTAAGTAATCTGATCAAACTTTTTTTTTTAAAGATTTTATTTATTTATTTGTCAGAGAAAGAGCGAGAGAGAGTGAGCACAGGCAGACAGAGTGGCAGGCAGAGGCAGAGGGAGAAGCAGGCTCCCTGCCGAGCAAGGAGCCCGATGTGGGGCTCAATCCCAGGACGCCGGGATCATGACCTGAGCCGAAGGCAGCTGCTTAACCAACTGAGCCACTCAGGTGTCCCAATCTGATCAAACTTTTAATGACAATTAAGGTAAGCCATAAATTCTGGGTAAGAGCGTATGTTCACTGTAAGGAGGGCATGTATGCATGGAGCACTGGGTGTGGTGCATAAACAGTGAATCTTGGAACATTGAAAAAAATAAAATTAAATTAAGATGTTTAAAAAAAAGAAAATGTGTTGGGTACAGCAACTGAACTTTTATAGAAATGGGATAATTTCTAGATAATTAGATAAATAAATGATAGATAAATGACCAAAACCATAGTGGAACTTAAGTGGCATGGCAATAGTAATTTTTAAAAATACTACTTTAGCAAACTGTCGTCACCATGATTAAAAAACAGAAAAATATTGTTGGGATGCCTGGGTGGCTCAGTCGGTTTAATGTCTGCCTTTGGCTCAGGTCATGATTCCAAGGTCCTGGGATAGAGTCCTACACTGGGGTCCCTGCTCAGTGGGAGTCTGGTTCTCCTTCTGCCTGCCACTCCCCCTGCTTGTGAGCTCTCTCTCTTTCTGATAACTAAAAAACAAACAAACAAACAAATAAATAAATAAATATTGTAAAAAAAATTGTCAGACCAAAGTAGTGTATGTAGTTGATCAGGAAACTGCTGGCCAAGAATCAGTGGGCTCATGTTTGCTAGTGCAGTAGTATCACAAGCCAATGTTACTGTTGGAAATGCACACCAACAATTGGCTTTGATACACGGAATTCCCAGTGAGGACTTATAGGTCCTTGGAGTTCTTCTGAATTTTCACTGCACTGAGAACCCCTAACATGTAAGTGACTTTTGGAAGGTCCATCTTAAACATCTCCTTGTCAAAGACACAATACCAGGGAGTTGCCTGTTTCATTCTTCCCTGGAAAGGGCTGTTCAGATTTACACAAGTTATCCTTTTTTCAGATGTGCTCTGCTGTTGATTTGTGTAGAAAAATGTCAGTGCTTCAATGTTTCCATAATGACTAATGAAAATAAAACTAGGAATAGACGAAACATGAGATGATTTTTATATTCAAAGTCATTAGAAGCCATATAGGGAGTTCTGAAAGGCCCATTAAAATAGATTATTATAACAAGGCAAATTAATGGTTTCTTTAGAGTTTAGAAAATAAACTTGATGAGTTATATGAGAAATTCATTACCAAAAACCATTTTTCATATCTGAATAATAAATTATAGGCTATGTGCAGCCAATTTAGAACCATTTTTGTGATGACATATTTGACCTGCCTTTGTTTATGGAATAAATGCAGCTGCTAAATGTGTTTATATAATAACTAATTAATGGTTGATGATCCATCAACTTGATCTATGAACTCTGTTGTAAAGAAAGCAAATAGAAACTACCAAATTGTGTGCCATGCTCTGAAGTAACCAAATTCTTCTCAGCAAAATATGTTGAAAGAACTTTCTTAGCAAGGTATATTTTATTATTTTGCACAATAATCTGGAAATCAAATAGCTCACATCAGAAGTGTGGTTTTTCCCCAAGTAAACTGATTATCAACAGAATCTTTACTCATATCTGCTGCAAAGTAATACACCTTACTTTTAAAATACCACTTTAAAATAATGTATTTTGAGGTGAATTATTTTTAGGGGGCAAGTTAAAATAATGGGTAAAACTTTGTTTTTTTATAATAGAAATTTTATACATATTTTGGATTTATGCATGTTGACATTTTTTTCTATTCAAAATAAAAATGTGAAAGTTAACTTTAAATCTCTATTTAAATCGTGGCTGGAGAGCAGGCATTTGTCTCCTCTTCTTTCCGAAACCTCATTGTTATTCAGTGAAAACCACACTAAGGAATAATCTCCGGAAGCCTAACAAGAAGCATATGATGCGGTTATCTGCAGACGAGAACGCTTAATAAATTCTGGGAAATGTAATATAGTAAGTAAATTGATGGATGAAATGATGAAAGTAAGCTACTACCTAGAATTAGTGTTTAGGTGAAATTCATAGCTGAGGTGAAAATGCTTTGAGACCCCTGGTCCAGTCAATGGGCTGCACAAGGGGTACTAAAAAATGAAGATTGATCCTTTATTTAGGGAACAGCTAGGTGACTCAATCATCCTATTTTACCTTCCTTAATATGAGAACAAAACAGGGAGTTTTTTTACTCCCTAGTCGAAAGATAGAAGGATTTCCTCTTAAGAAATTTAGCGAACTATTTTGTTTTTAGTAATAGTTTAAGTGCTCTTCACTCTGGCATTACCTAAGTACCACAATAACTTAATAGGAAACACATCAACTGGATTTTTCATTTTTCGCTATGAAGGTTCAATCAGTTAAAACCAGCAGCATAAAGAAGGAAAACAAACAAACAAACAAACTAAAGGAAAATCTTAATTCCATAATGGAAGGAGGACAATAATTGGGCATGGATATCAATAAAAAAAAAGAATCCAAAAAGGAAAAAAAAATGCAAGATCTAATTAGAATTAAAATTTAATAAACAGGCTGCAGACAATATTTTGGGGGGAAGTTACTTCTTCAGAGCAAACAAACAACAGAATCAATAAAGGAAAATAACCTGGGATTCAGGCCACAGTGAATGGAAGACAGGAGTGTGGTACAGTGAAATCTTAGGGTGACAGCTATGGTGCAGGTCTACCCTGAGAAAAGATCTCAGTAGAGCAGAAGTTTGAAAAATCTAGGAGGGAATGTCACTGGCAAACAGACTAGAAGGGGTACATGAAACTCTGCATAGAATAGATACATTGTGGCTATGAGTAACATTCATTACACTTTTGTTAATAGAAAAGACAGACAATTAAAAGCCCCAGGAAACAAAATATGTAGAAGAACATCATCATTTACATATAAAACACATATTAAGTGAGATTTGAATTGAAGCACACAGTGGAGAGTAAGACAAAAACTGATTTTGCTTCGATGCTAGAAACATGTTCTTTATGTGGTGCAGGAGTTATGTTGGATCTAAAGAAAAGGAAAAGTAATTCGAGCATAATAATTAGTTCTGATGTTAAAAAATCCACACCATAATTTCTGGCTCTCTTTAATATGGGATTTATATTATAATATTATTAGTATATTTACATAATATAATATTGTATATACATGTATATTACATATTTTGGAATTTGGAAATTAACTGTAGAAAAAGCCAGATGACTTACATGTTATCACAGAACAAAACACAAACAGTATTAAGTAAAGTCAAGCAAAAAATGTTGCAAGGATAAGTGGTGGAAGGTTGTAGGAAAAGGTAGTTGCTCCAAAATTTTTATCTTAAACAGTGGGACATTTGGAGAAAATATATCAAGTGGGTGGGGTAAGGAACAGAGGCTTAAGCATGTTTTTTATTTAGTGCTGTATAAGAGAATCATACAAATAAATAATGCACTACACGACCATTACCACTACTGTTGAATAATATTTCATTGTCTTTATGTACTTGTTTATTTGTCCATTCATTCACAAGGATATCTTGGTTGAATCCAAGTTTTGGCAATTACACATGAAGCTTCTATAAATGTCCATGTGCAGGTTTTGATGTGGACATAAGTTCTTTTCTTATTTGGGTAAATTTCAAGGAGTACAATTGCTGGAACATATGGCAATCCTATGTTTAGTTTTCTAAGAAACTGTCTTCCAAAGTGGCTATACCACTTTACATTTCCATCAGCAATGAATGAGTGTTTCTGTTAGTCCACATCCTCGAGAGCATTTGGTGTGGTCAGTGTTTTGGATTTTAGCCATTTTAATAGTGGGTAGAAGTATTTCATTGTTTTAATTTGCATTCCCCTGAAGATATATGACCTTGAGCATCATTTCATGTTTATTTGCCACCTGTATATATTTTTGGTGAGGTGTTGTCAGATCTTTTGCCCATATTTTAATTAGGTTTTAAGAGTTTATTGTTATTTTGGATAATATTTATTATCCATATAGTTATTTTGGATAGTATTACTGTTATCTAATAATTTAAACAAAATCCATATCAGGTTTAAAATAACATAGTAAAAGAAGAGCAAATGAAATCACAACCAGGAGTTAGAAGATAGTTATATTATCAGGAATGTGTGCTTGGTATCTACTTCCATTTATTCTTGTACTTAAAGCATTTCTTCTTAATTGATAGCTCACATCTTAGTGCCTGGCAATATTTTAGCCCGATTCCTTAAATTTGTTTTTGTAAAGTAAATCATAAGAAATACACAGGGTATTCTTTAAAATCCCAAATGTAAAATATTTTGATGTCCACTATAATATAATATGGAATATAAATCACATACAACTCTACATGTATTGCTAGCTATTATATGTACCATTCATTCTAATGTTTAAAGATGGTCACTTTTTTTTTTCTGTGTAGGGGACCCATCTATTACATCTGATTATAATATATCAAATCAAATCAAATCATACTGTTAATTAGACAAACATATTCTCATAATTTTCTTATTACACTTTCAGAATTTCTTGCAGTCAGTTCTTAGTCTGCAAAACACGAATGGCCAGACATACCCTCCTACTGGTCAATATAGAATTTTCATTTTCCAGCTGGCCATCTATTCCTCCCTCAATTCTAGATGCATTTCCTTCGTGCTGGAGCCAAAAAGACTCATGTCCTACTGCTGCCCCTGGTGAGCACACTGGCAAGTCCTATTAGCTGTATATACATATGTATGCATGTATGTATGTATGTTGTATTTTTGTTTAAATCTGCTTGCTTTCTTTTTTTACCCTTTATCTTTATAACACCAAGTGCTCAATGCAATAATTGCCTTCCCTAATACTCATCACCCATTTAACCCATTGCCCCCCATCTCCCTTCCAACAACCCTATTTGTTCATGTTTAAGAGTCTGTTTCATGGTTTACCTGCCTCTTTTTTCCCCTCTGTTCGTCTGTTTTGTTTCTTAAATTCCATATGTGAGTAAAATCATGTGGTATTTGTCTTTCTCTGACTGATTTATTTCACTTAGCTTAATATACTACCTCCATCTGCATCATTGCAAATGACAAAATTTCATTCTTTTTGATGGCTGAGTAATATTCCACTATATGTATATACCACATTTTCTTTATCCATTCATCAGTTAGTGGACACTTGGACTGTTTCTGTATTTTGTCTATGGTAGCTAATGCTGCTAGAAACATTGGGGTGCATGTATTCCTTTGAAATAGTATTTTTGTATCTTTTGGATAAATACCTAGTAGTGCAATTGCTAGACCATGGGGTAGTTCTATTTTTAACTTTTTGAGGAAACTCCATACAGTTTTTCAGTGTGGCTGCACCAGTTTGCATTCCCACCAGAAGTGTAAGAGGGTTCTCCTTTCTCTGCATCCTTGCCTGTTTGCTTTAGATCCTAAAAATGCTTCAGAGAGAAGCTTCTAAAGAACAAGCAGATCACCCAGCATGCTCCACTGGTGTGAAGAGAAAGCAGAGAAAGACTGTTACAAGAGATGAGGATACCTGTCTTGAAACTTTGTTATGAGTGTCTCCCCAGTATAAAGATTTTTATTTTCTGAATGTCAGGGATATCCTAAATTCAAACTGCATTCACCTCAACACTGAGTGAATGTTACATATTGAGTACTGTGTATTTAATTAAATACACAGATGTAGTTATCAGTTTCTTTTTTTTTTCATTCAGTACACATGATTTAAGTGATCATGAGAAAAATTTTATCTTACAATAATGATTCCTAACTTGGTTAAATCCAGTGAAAAGAAGAAAACCATCTTATAAATGAGAAAAACAATTACAAATATACAAACTAGATTTTAAAATAATTCACCATGGGATTAAGGATTTCTATGTGAATTTGCATTCTCCAAAGTCTACATGTAACTGGACTATTAGTACTCAAATATTAAAGATCAGTGATAGTAAGAGAATTATCACAAACCACCTGATTAAATTAAAAATGGTTTCACAAAGTGGTTTTGATTTATTATTAAAATTATGTTAATATTGAAGGCAGAGGAAGTATTTTGGCTTCTTTTATATCTAGTGTATCTTCTAATGGTATATTATGATTGTATAATAATCAAACTATATTTGTGGAATAAATGAAGAATACTTTCTGGTATTAAAAATCGAGCAATATGGGGGTGCCTGGGTGGCACAGTCATTAAGTGTCTACCTTCAGCTCAGGTCATGATCCCAGGGTCCTGGGATCGAGCCCCACATCGGGCTCCCTGCTTAGTGGGAAGCCTGCTTCTCCCTCTCCCACTCCTCTGCTGCTTTTCCTCTCTTGTTGTGTCTCTCTCTGTCAAGAAAATAAATAAAATCTTTTAAAAAATGGAAACAATATATTAAAACCCTCATTTCTATAAGGAGAAATCTAAACACAATAAAGGATAAGAAATTTGCAAAGTGGCTTTTGTATTTCTCTAGAACCTGGTCTAGAAAGATTATTTTAAAATAGCAAATATTTCTAATAACTTCCCACTTGTTATTACTTCTGGGAAAAAATTGTTTGTTTTTAATCTTGCACATAAAAGAGCATGGAATTTTCCTATACAATATCTATGAGGCATCATACATAGAAACACTTGAAAATCCTTAACACTTTGAATGGTAAAAAACATGTTACATTACCTTTCACTTTAATTGACTGTTCCCGTCTCTAACCATTTCTAAGCAATTTCAACTTTCTTGTCCTTGTCCTTTCATTTGATAAGCAGAACATAAAAATATATGACATAAATATCTGTGACCAATTCAGAAAAATCTGTCAGGGCTGAGAAGGCAGGAAGTGACCGCAGGTCGATAACTTGTATAAATGTGAACTGGAGTGAAAGGTGCAAAGCACTGGGATTCCAATTCTAATTGGAATTTCAATTCCAACTGAATATTCAGTTCCATTGAATTCTATTTACTCTACACTTTTAGGTGCATTTCTAGCAGGCAGAATGCAAGATGAATATACCTTTCATTCCCTTAAATCCTTCTCTTTTGGCCCGTCCCTAGGAGAATCCTATAGTTGGAAAAGTGTCTGAGCAGTACTCAGTGGGCCATTTGATCTAAAATCTTCATTTTCTTACATTTTAGGGAAATCAAAAAAGCAATTAGTAAAAATACTTGTAAGTAAAGAATTTTGTTTCAAAAAAATGTTTAGCTTCAGCTTTAAAATGTAAAATGAAGGAGGCAAAAGAGTTTTCTGAAATCTTTCAGCTTGAAATTTTTCACATATTCTATGAAATGAAATGCTTTATGGATGTGGATGTGTCCTTTGATTACAAAAGTAAGGTTTGTTTATTTATTTGCTTAGTAATTTCTATAACCAATGTGGACTTAAACTCATGACTCCTAGATTGCTCGTGCTTTATTGACTGAGTGGGCCAGGTGCCCCAAAGTAGTGTATGTTTATAATGAAAATAAATGAAAGTACAAAGAAGAAAATAGTACATAAAAAATCTTAACAATTCATTTACATCAACTGACAAAAACTCTGGGATATATTTTTGAAATATATGTTTCACATGTTGTTCTATGACTTTGGATAATTTTTTCCACTATTACTATGTTTTTTAAAAATATTTTCCCATCCTCCTCTTTTCTGTTTTAAATATACATATATTTAAGTTATGTATTAAATGCATGCAAATCATTTATAACACATGTGGAATTATAAAGAATAAATAAGATGAACTCCCATATGCCCAATACAATTTAAGAAACAGTATTTTTGCTGTAGAATATTGTAGATTAAGTGTCCCATAGGCATTTAAGAACATAAATGCAGAAGATCAGAAATTATATACAACTACCAATTTATAGAGGTCATGAATAAAAACATAATTATAGAATAAATATTGGTTTACTGAGGAATACAAGGACTGTGAAGAGAAACACCAATTAATTAACTTTATAAACTATTTGAAATTTAGTTTTAATCTTTTTCATGCCAGATTCATAACATCTTGTTCCTAAATCACTTATATTTTAATAGTCTATTCCCTTAGTAATGTCACTTTAAAATATGATATGTTCCCACAAAATGTTTTGATTGCATTCAGGGCATTATTCAAATCTATTGGTAAATTTGTTTATTAGTATCTAATAGCACACTATAAAATATTGATGGAAATCTGGCATGGCAAATTATAACTATTTGTTGATTCTTTTTAATATTTTTCATGCTTATTTCTTCAGCATTAATCTTCCATATGCATTTTAGAATCACTTTGCCAAATCACCTTTAAATTGCTTTTAATCCGTAGGTTATTTGTAGAAGAATTTTGTGATAATCTCATCCTGTCTTTGACACAATACTTGTTTAGGAGATTATATTTAAGCTCAATCTCTTACAATTTTGCAATTAAATGAGATCTTTTTGCATTCTAGTTCAAGAATGTGTCTTGCATATAACTATGTCCAAATTTGTCAATCTCTCAACACCTGTCTTTTAATATTCAGTGTCTGTTTTTCTTTCTAAATAGCTCTCAAGTATCTCTCTGTTTCTCTACCTTCACTGCCACTACTCAATCCCTATTATCTTTTACCTGTACTACTGACAGAGCCTCTTGATTAGTGCCTCCATATCCCCATTCAACACCCTGCATTTTTTTTTCTCATCCCAGCTAAAGTAATCTGCAAGTCAAGCAGAGAGAGTCAATTATCATATGGTTTCACTTATTTGTGGAGCATAACAAATAACATGGAGGACATAGGGAGATGGAGAGGAGAAGGGAGTTGAGGGAAATTGGAAGGGGAGGTGAACCATGAGAGACTATGGACTCTGAAAAACAACCTAAGGGTTTTGAAGGGGCGGGGGGGGGGGGGGGAAGGTTGGGGGAGCCAGGTGGTGGGTATTATGGAGGGCACGTATTGCATGGAGCACTGGGTGTGGTGCAAAAACAATGAATTCTGTTACACTGAAAAGAAATTAAAAAACAAAACAAAACTCTTAACCTATTCAGGTCTCTGTCAGTATGTACTTCCTTGAGGAAGCCTTTCCTATATTCATGGGTTGTTTCAGTTTCCCTCTTTCATTCTTTCATAAAATAATACAGCAATTCTTAATACCACTTGTCTTACTTGTAATCAAATATTTATTCCCGTATGTGTAGAAACCTTATTATTTTTGCCAGCCATACTTTTTCTTTTGGATGAGGGAATTTGTAATTTTATTTTATTGTATTAATTAATTTTAATTACGAGTGTTTATTTAAATTTCAGTTGATTAACATAATGTAATACTAGTTTCAGGAGTAGAATTTAGTGATTTGCCACTTATATATAACACCCACTGCTTGTCACAACAAGTATCCTCCTTAATACCCATCACCCAGTTCTTCTACTTAATTAATTAACTATATAGAAAACTGCTAAAATTATTTGGTGAACAAACTGATATAATGTCTTTTGGAACAAATTCTGTCTTCACTATGGCCTAGTGTGTTGGATTTCAAATTGTGACCCAAAAGCACAAAGCTTCTACAGAAATGCCTGCCTTAGCCATGATCATAGTGGGCTCAGGTGCTGGATGCCCAATTTCAGTTTTATCTACAGGAAATCTGCTAGCATCTATGGGATTTTCTATGTAAGATAATCTTAAAAAAACAATGACTTCAGTGTTAAAATAAAATGCTAAAAATTCATGGGGAACAGTCATTTTTAAATGTGTCCAATAATTAATTTAAAAAAAAACCCAAAACCCATAGTAGTAGTTTATATGAACCAGAGTGAAATATGCACTTTTAAATATATCTTGTGTTTTGTATTTTATCTCAGCAAAAGCAATTTAAATACCAAACTGACAGAGCCTCAGGGAAATTTTGGTTTTGTTCCTCTTATATTTAGCATTTTAATCTCTTATATTCATTCTTAAATAAGGAAAGATCTACCTATGTGTAATGTTTGCCAATATATAGTGAAAGTTCAATACATTATCTCCCTACTTCCCTTTATTTGCATTCTCCCTCAATAATTGTGGATAGGAAACCTAGCCAAAAATTAACCTTAAGCACTACCCCCTAGTAGAATAACTATGATATATAAAAAGAAAAAAAAGATAACAAGTGTTGGCTAGGATGTGGATAAATTGAAACAATTATTCGCTGTTGATGGAGACATAAAATGCAGTGACTTCTATTGAAAACAGTATAGTTGTTTCTTAAAACAACCACAACAAAATACAGAATTATCATATGATCTAGCAATTCCATCTCCAGGCATATAATCAAAGGAATTGAAAACAGGGTTACAAAAATATATTTGTACACTAATGTTTGTAGCAGCACTATTTACAGTAGCCAAAAGGTGGAAGCAACTCCAGTATCCATTGATGGATGAATGGATAAACAAAATGTGGTACATGCATACAATGGAATATTATTTAGCCTTAAGAGGGAGTTAATTCTAACACATGCTACAGTATGGATGAACCTTAAGGACATTATGCTTAGTGAAATAAGCCAGACACAAAAGTGCAAATACTGTATGATTCGGTCTACATGGGGTAAATAGAACAGTTGAATTTATATAGACAGAAAGTCAAGTGGTGGTTGCGAGGGGCTGGAAAGAAGGAGAAATGAAATTTAAAAGATAGAGTTTCAGTTTTGCAAGATGACCAGAGTTCTGGGATGGATGGTGGTAAAGGTTGTCCAAAAATATGAAGATATTTCATGCCAGGGAACTGTATATATGAAAATGGTTATAATGATAAATTTTATGTTGTATGTATTATATCAAAATTTTAAAAAATAAGAAAGAAAAAAATAGATCTGAAGCACCCAAAAATTGGAAACAACTTAAATGTCTATCAACTGATGAATAGATACACAAAATGTGGTATATCCTAGCAATAGAGTACAATTCAGCAATGAAAAGGAGCAAATTACTGAACCATGCTGTGATATTGTGGATGAACCTCAAAAACATGCTAAGTGAAAGAAGCTAAAAACAAAAGGTCTCAAATATATTGTGTGATTTTGGTTATGTGAAATGTCCAGAATCCATAGAGATAGAAGTAGATTGGTGGTTACTTGAAGGAGGGTAAGGGAACAGAGATTAAGTATTAATGGGCATTAGGGATCTTACAGGTTTTTCTACCTTTGTATGGCTTTTCTACCTTTTCTACATTTTGTATGTTGGGGGCAATACCTTTGACCCTTCTGAATTTAGGGGACCATTTTTCTTGTACCTGCACATTCCTTACCTTTTTTAGCTTTAACATTCTTCATACTATCTATCTTGCCAGGGATTTTCTTCTCACAGATTTGTTCTTTATGTGCCATATTTTCCAATATAACTACATAAATTAATAATAAAAAAGATAGTATTAAAGAGTAGTGTCCAGTACTTAGGTAAGGCTCTTCATAGCATGGTCCCAATGGAAAACTATCAGAATTTCAAACATTTTTTTCTCTCCTAAAAGCCTGAAATAAATCAGCCTCTTAAGTAGCTATATAAATGCTCAATTTACACATCACTTTAAAATAAATGAAGATAAAAATAAAACTTGAATGAAGTTAGACTGTGTTTTCAGAAAACTTATAGTTTATTTATCCTTATAGTTTCTTTCTTAAAACACATGCTAATAATTATTTAATTGAACACACATTGGCCAAATGGAACCTTTTAGGATTGAAAACTGTTATAGCAATATGCCACATTTATACCTATAGGGCCCTGAACAAACAGTTTTATTAATAGAAAAATCAATGATCTGATTTTTTTTGGTTGTTGTTGTTATCCTTAAATGGTTTAAGCATTCCTTTGAATCATCCAAATGGAATCCATATAAGTGCTTTAATTTTAAGCAATTTGGGGTTTTTCTTTTTTTAGGTAAAACATTAGTGCTTCTAGTATGTTAACTTTCTTTGAAAAGGCACATCTGCTTTTTCAAGTCAGTGTTTCTTATACACAGTGTGATTGATATAACTCTGAATTGTAGTCCTGAAGGAAAATATAGGCTTAAATGTAAAAATATAAGCTGTGAGATGTGCACCACAAGTATGCTTATTCTCAATCTATTTCTAAGGAGAAGGATCATTGACATCAATCAAAGTCAGAATTGTTGGAGAAAACATAAATGTAAAACCCTGTATTATAAAATAAGGGGTTTTATTCTTCAATAAGATATCAATAGATACTTATTTCTCCCTTGGACTAGCTTTGGGTTGGGTCCAGACTTCTTTGGGGAAGTTCTTACAGATCAGCGGGGCTCCAAAGTTAATGAAAATGATTGCGGAAGACACTACCTCTTTTCAAGCATTAAGATCTTTCTTTAGTTTATCTTTGCATTGTTTGTTTGCACTCAGCCCCAGAGTATGAAGACCAGTAAGAATAAAATCAAGTTGTGAGTCTAAAGTACCTTGGTCATGGAGACAACATCCCTTTTTACATCTCACATTGGTTTTATCCAATTCTCTTTGTTTAAAAAAAATTACATCATGGTTCCGGAGCCCAAGTAATGTAATATAAAGCAATATAAACTAATATAAAATTGAAATTCCCTTACCTCTTAATTCTAGTTGATTTTACTTGAGGCAAATTCAATCCAAGCATGCAGAGGCATGGGATTCAAACACTCCACGTATTCTTTCCATTCTATCACAAGAAATAGAAGTTTCACAAGAAACATGATATTTACATAGGAAAGGAAGATAAAGTATGATTCTAAAATAAGATCATATTTCTATATGAATTAGAATATCACATAGAAATCATTTTTATTTTAAGAAAATGCTGTCTTTTAAAATTCTGTAACTTTTCCATATGAGATATAGTGAATAAAAATTTTAGCTAGAATTTATTAAAAACAATATTTGATTATATGTCTTTGACAAGTAGATGCTTGTCAAATGTGTTTTATTTTGATAAAACAAGTAAGAAAAAGGGTTTGTAATCTGGCATAACTGTGTTACATATCAAGTAAAATATACTCAATTATTTTCCAAGGAATCCAATATCTTGATGAATGAATGTACATATAGGATATACATCATGGAAATAATAGTATTGAATTGAATTTAGGTAACTATTTTAAACTATGAATGTATACACACCTTGAGAAATACGCAGAGATGGCTTTTTTTTTTTTTACATAAGTACATTTCAATATATTTAACAATGGATGAAAAAGATGCTTGCAAATGGGTTATAAGGAAACAAGAAAACACACTGATTTCATATGCACACACACACACACACACACACACACACACACACACAACTATTTTCTGGAGTTGAAGTTGTGTCAGAATAAAAATATAAACTTGCAATAACAATTCTCAGCTTCTGAATTCTTAAAAAACTAAATGTATAGAAGAATGATACATATTAAGATATTTTATAACTTAAAAATCATTCTGATATTTATTAATCTTTAATGACTTTATTCTGCATTATATAAATGGGAAATGAATTGGCTGTGTGTACAATCATATTCAATTTGTCTTGCTTCTTCCACACATAAGCAAAATACTTGCTGCCTATATCAAGATTAAGAAAAACAAATCTACCTTTAGAGTAAATACCCAGTAGCATGATTGCTGGGTCATAGGGTAGCTCTATTTTCAACTTTTTGAGGAACCTCCATGCTGTTTTCCAGAGTGGCTATACCAGGTTGCATTCCCACCAACAGTGTAGGAGGGTTCCCCTTTCTCCACATCCTCACCAGCATCTGTTGTTTCCTGACTTGTTAATTTTAGCCATTCTGACTGGTGTGAGGTGGTATCTCATTGTGGTTTTGATTTGTATTTCCCTGATGCCGAATCATGTGGAGCACTTTTTCATGTGTCTGTTGGCCATCTGGATGTTTTCTTTGCAGAAATGTCTGTTCATGTCCTCTGCCCATTTCTTGATTGGATTCTTCGTTCTTTGGGTGTTGAGTTTGACAAGTTCTTTATAGATTTTGGATATTAGCCCCTTATCTGATATGCCATTTGTGGATATCTTCTCCCATTCTGTCAGTTGTCTTTTGGTTTTGTTGACTGTTTCCTTTGCTGTGCAAAAGCTTTTGATCTTGATGAGGCCCCAATAGTTCATTCTTGACCTTACTTCCTTTGCCTTTGGCAATGTTTCTAGGAGGAAGTTGCTGCACCTGAGGTTGAAGAGGTTGCTGCCTGTGCTCTCTTCAAGAATTTTGATGGATTCCTGTCTCACATTGAGGTCGTTCATCCATTTTGAGTCTATATTTGTGTGTGGTATAAAGAAATGGTCCAGTTTCACTTTTCTTCATGTGGCTGTCCAATTTTCCCTACACCATTTGTTGAAGAGACTGTCTTTTTTCCACTAGACATTCTTACCTGCTTTGTTGAAGATGGGTTGACCACAGAGTTGAGGGTCTATTTCTGGGCTCTCTATTCTATTCCATTGATCTATGTGTCTGTTTTTGTGCCAGTACCTCCTGTCTTGATGATTACAACTTTGTAACAGAGCTTGAAGTCTGGAATTGTGATACCACCAACTTTGGCTTTCTTTTTCAACATTCCTCTGGCTATTCAGGGTCTTTTCGGGTTCCATATTAATTTTAGGATTATTTGTTCTATTTCTTTGGGAAAAAATGATGGTATTTTGATAGGGATTGCATTAAATGTGTAGATTGCTTTAGGTAGCATAGACATTTTCACAGTATTTGTTCTTCTAATCCATAAGCATGAAATGTTTTTCCATTTCTTTGTGTCTTCCTCAATTTCTTTCATGAGTACTTTATAGTTTTCTGAGTACAGATTCTTTGCGCCTTTTGTTAGGTTTATTCCTAGGTATTTTATAGTTTTGGGTGCAATTATAAATGGGATCTACACCTTAATTTCTTTTTCTTCTATCTTGCTGTTGGTGTATAGAAATGCAACTGATTTCTGTGCATTGATTTTATATCCTGACACTTTACTGAATTCCTGTACGAGTTCTAGCAGTTTGGGGATGGGGATCTTTCGGGTTTTCCACATAAAGTATCACATCCTCTGCAAAGAGTGAGAGTTTGACCTCTTCTTTCCTGAGTCAGATGCCTTTAATTTCTATTTGTTGTCTGATTGCTGAGGCTAGGACTTCTAGTACTATATTGAATAGCATTGGTGACAGTGGACATCCCTGCCGTGTTCCTGACCTTAGGGGAAAAGCTCTCAGTTTTTCCCCATTGAGAATGATATTCACTGTGAATTTTTCATAGACAGCTTTGATGATATTGAGATATGTATCTTCTATCCCTATACTTTGAAGACTTTTTTTTTTGATCATGTAAGGATGCTATACTTGGTCAAATGCTTTTTCAGCATCTATTGAGAGTATCATATGATTCTTTTTTTTCTTTTATTAATGTATTGAATCACATTGATTGATTTGCGGATGTTGAACCAAACTTGTAGCCCAGGAATAAATCCCACTTAGTTGTGGTGAATAATCCTTTTAATGTACTGTTGGATCCTATTGGCTAGGATTTTGGTGAGAATTTTTGCATCTGTGTTCATCAAGGAAATTGGTCTGTAACTCCTTTTTGATGGAGTCTTTGGTATTGGGATCAAGGTAATGCTGGCCTCATAAAATGAGTGTGGAAATTTTCTTCCCATATATATATATTTGGAACAGTTTCAGGAGAACAGGAATTGATTCTTCTTTAAATGTTTGGTAGAATTCCCCTGGGAAGCCATCTGGCCCTGGGCTCTTGTTTGTTTGGATATTTTTGATGACTGTTTCAATCTCCTTACTGGTTATGGGTCTGTTCAGGTTTTCTATTTCTTCCTGGTTCAGTTGTGGTAGTTTATATGTCTCTAGGAATGCATGTATTTCTTCCAGATTGTCAAATTTGCTGGCATATAGTTGTTCAAAATATGTTCTTATAATTATTTGTATTTCTTTGGTGTTGTTTGTGATCTCTCCTCTTTCATTCATGATTTTATTTATTTGGGTCCTTTTTCTTTTCTTTTTGATAAGTCTGGCCAGGGGTTTATTAATCTTATTAATTCTTTCAAAGAACCAGCTCCTAGTTTTGTTGATTTGTTCTATTGTTTTGTTTTGTTTTGTTTTCGTTTGGTTTCTATTTCATTGATTTCTGCTCTGATCTTTATTATTTCTCTTCTCCTGATGGGTTTAGGCTTTCTTTGCTGTTCTTTCTCCAGCTCCTTTAGGTGTAGTGTTAGGTTGTGTACTTGAGACTTCTCTTGTTTCTTGAGAAACGCTTGATTGCTATATACTTTCTTCTCTTGACCACTTTTGCTGGGTCTCAAAGATTTTGAACAATTGTGTTTTCATTTTAATGAATTTTTAAAAATTCTTCTTTAATTTCCTTGTTCATTCTTCAATAGGATGCTTTTTAGCTTGCATGTATTTGAGTTCTTTTCAACTTTCTTCTTGTGGTTGAGTTCTACCTTCAGAGCATTGTGGTCTGAAAATATGCAGGGAATGATCCCAAACTTTTGGTGCCAGTTGAGACCTGATTTGTGATCCAGGATGTGATCTATTCTGGAGAACATTCCATGTGTACTAGAGAAGAATGTGTATTCTGTTGATTTGGGATGGAATGTTCTGAATATATCCATTATGTCCATCTGGTCCAGTGTGTCATTTAAAGCCTTTATTTCCTTGTTGATCTTTTGCTTGTATGATATGTCCATTTCAGTGAGGGGGGTGTTAAAGTCTCCTACTATTATTGTATTATTATCACTGTGTTACTTTGATTTTGTTATTGATTGATTTATATAATTGGCTGCTCTCATGGTAGGAGCATAGCTATTTAAAATTGTTAGCTCTTCTTGTACCAACCCTTTAAGTATGATATAGTGTCCTTCTTCATCTTTTTTTATAGTCTTTGGCTTAAAATAAAATTATCTGATATAAGGATTGCCACCCTAGCTTTCTTTTGATGTCCATTACCATGGTAAATTTTTCCCCACCCCCTCACTTTAAATCTGGAGGTGTCTTGGGTCTAAGATGAGTTTCTTGTAGACAACATATTGATGGGTCTTGTTTTTTTATCTATTCTGATACCCTGTGTCTTTTGATTGGAGCATTTAGCCCATTTACATTCAAGGTAATTATTGAAAGATATGAATTTAGTGCCATTGTATTGCCTTTAAGGTGACTGTTATTGTATATTGTCTCTGTTCCTTTCTGGTCTACTACTTTTAGGCTCTCTTTGCTTAGAGAACCCCTTTCAGTATTTCTTGTAGGTCTGGTTTGGTGTTTGCAATTTCTTTTAAATTTTTTTGTCATGGAAACTTTTTATCTTTCCTTCTATTTTCAATAACAGTCTAACTGGATATAGTATTCTTTACTGCATATTTTTCTCATTTAGTGCTCTGAATATAACATGCCAGTTCTTTCTGGCCTGCCACATATCTGGGGATAAATCTGCTGACAATCAAATATTTCTACCATTGCCTGTTAAAAACGTCTAGTCCTGAGCCACTTTCAGGATTTTTCTCTTTGTCACTTAGACTTGTAAGTTTTACTATTAGATGATGGGGTGTGGATCTATTTTTATTTTATTTATTTAAAAAATTATTTATTTATTTATTTATTTGACAGAGAGATATCACAAGTAGATGGAGAGAGTGGAGAAGCAGGCTCCACACCGAGCACAGAGCCTGATGTGGGGCTGGATCCCAGGAGAGAGGCAGAGGATCAACCCACTGAGCCACCCAGGACCCCAGATCTATTATTGATTTTGAAGGGGGTTCTCTGTGCCTCCTGGATTTTGATGCTTGTTCCCTTTGCCATGTTAGGGAAATTCTCTATTATAATTTGCTGCAATATAACTTCCTCCCCTCTCTCCTTCTGGGACCCCTATGACTCTAATATTGTTTTGTCTTATGGTATCACTTAACTCTCAAATTCTCCCCTCATCATCCAGTAGTTGCTTGTCTCTCTTTTTCTCAGCTTCTTTATTCTCCATCATTTGGTCTTCTATTTCACTAATTCTCTCTTCTGCCGCATTTATCCTCGCAGTACGAGCCTCCATTTTTTTTTTTGCACCACATTAACAGCTTTTTTTTTTTAATTTCAACTTGGTTAAATTTTAGTTCTTTTCTTTTTTAAAAAAGATTTTATTTATTTATTTGACAGACAGAGATCACAAGTAGGCAGAACAGCAGGCAGAGAGAGAGGGGGAAGCAGGCTCCCCGCTGAGCAGAGAGCCTGATGCAGGGCTTGATCCCAGGACCCCGGGATCATGACCTGAGCTGAAGACAGAGGCTTTAACCCACTGAGCCACCCAGGCGCCCTGTAGTTCTTTTATTTCTTCAGAAAGAGATTTTATTTCTCCAGAAAGGGATTCTCTAATATTTTCCATGCCTCTTTTGAGCCCAGCTAGCACCTTGATTATCATCATTCTGAACTATAGTTCTGACATATTACCAATGTCCATATTGATTAGGTCCCTAGCTGTCATTACTGACTCTTGTTCTCCCTTTTTTTTTTTTTTTTTTTTTTTGTGGTGAGTTTTTTACCTTGTCATTCTAACCAGATAAGATTATATGAATGAGGGAATAAAACACTAAAAAGGTGACAGAGACCCCAGAAAAAATACACTAACCAAAACAAGAGACCCAAAACAGGGGAGAGAGGAAAGGGAGAAAAAAAAGAAAAGATATATTAGACTGGTGAATAGAACAGAGCCACCCACTTGATTTTGGGTGTATTCTGGTCTCTTAGAAGAAACTAAAATTTTTAAAATTTTTAAAATTGTAAATAGAGAAAAACTCATATATAAACGAAAATAAGATTAAACACAATGAAGGATGGGATATGACTGTAAAGATGACAATTAAAATTAAAAGAAAAACATATATACATATATATATATATATATGTGTGTATGTGTGTGTGTGTGTAGGCATATATATATATATAAAATTAGGTTAAATACAATGAAGCGATAAAATGACTATAACAATGAAAATTTTAAAAGATTTTTTTATAAAGTCACTGTTGAGATAAAATAGTTAAAAACGTTAAAAGAGGAAAGGGAAAACATTAAAAAAATAAAATAAGAAAAAAAATTAACTTTGCAAGCCTAAAGGTTCATGGGAAAAAAGCCATGAAATCTATGTGTTGCTTTCCCCTAGCTCTGGAGTTCCACAGTTCTCATTGATTGTGGAACTTGGTCTTGGCTGGATGTTCTTGCTGATCTTCTGGGTGAGGGGCCTCATGCAGTGATTCTCAAATGTCTTTTCCTGAGGTGGAATTGCACCACCCTTGCCAAGTCCAGTCAAGTAATCTGCTAGGGTTCACTCTCAGGAGCTTTTGTTTCCTGAATGCTTTCCATAGAGCTTTGGAGGACAGAAATGAAGATGGTGACCTCCCAATAGCCAGCCCAGAGGAGTTCAGAGCTCCAGGCCCCACTCCTCAGTGTGCCTTCAGAGAAAAGCAGTCAATCTCTTCTGTCTCCCTGGTCTCCAGCCTCACTTCGAGCTCACCCAGCCCATGACAGAGCATTTACATCTCTGGTGCACTGCCACATTGGGAGTCTCCAAACTCAGCAGATTCTGGCAGTGTGCTCTTGCACCACTCCTCCTGGAGGAAGGAGGAGGGTGGTCTCTCCAGATCTGCCACTTGTGGGATTCCTACTTGAAAAGCAGTGCCATGACTGTGCCTTGGATCACAGTTTAAGGTAACCTGATCTGAGAACTCACTCCTCAGCTCCATCTCTGTAGCCAGCTTCCCTGCTCCAATACCTGACAGCTCTGCTAGACTCAGAAACCCCCAGCCTTTCTGTGACCCTATGGGTTCTGAGACCGCACTGTGCCTGCAAGGGCTCCACCCCCATTTAGCCTCTGGAGTGATGTTTCTCAGTGGAACAGACTTCTAAAAGTTCTGTTTTTGTGCTCTGCTGCTCCACCACTTGCCAGGAGCTGACCCTTCCCCCCACACGCTATCTTCCTGTCACTTCAGATTCACTTCTCTGCACATCCTACCTTCCAGAATGTGGTCAATTTTCTAGAATTCTAGAACGTAGAATTGCTGGTCTTCTTATCTTCTATCTCCTGTTGAGTCTGTAGGTATTCAGAATGGTTTGATAACTATCTAGCTGATCTCCTGGGACTTCATGATATTTCAGTCTGCTACTCTTCTGCCATCTTGCTTACTCCTCAAATTTGGATTTCTTGAGAAAATATTGCTTAGGAAAAATTGTAAATATTAACTGTAAACCTGAGTGGATAACAATATATTATGTATTTACTAAATGCAAGGCTATTTTCTCTGAAATATTGGGTTTTTAGAGCAGATTACCATCTACTTAATGGATTCCAAGGTTTTATTTTTATTTTTCCTTTCAATTACTGTTATTAATTCAATAACTTTTTCAAACTCTAAAATATACCAGATACAATGTTTTGATCTAATGAATATTATGGTGAGCAAAAAAACTGGTTTTCACCCTCAAAGATATTTAGACTGAAAGACTAAAAGACAAAATCAAGCTAAATACTACACAGTTTAAAGGACTAATAACTGTCACTCCTGTGTCAAGAGGAATATGTGGAGATGCCGCTGTCTCATATATCAGATAGGATATATCTTTTCCAAACATGGTGATGCTATTGTCCTGAAAGATAAACCCTATGGTCATTTAAATATAATGATGATTTTTAAAATCAGAGATTGATGCTTCAAGAGAATATGGTGAAGTAAATATGTGGGGATTATAATGGGAAATGCCTTGTAGAGATGTAATCTGACATTAAGGACCCACAAAGTAGAGATTTTAGAGAAATTATGGGAACAACAAATGTTATTATATACAAACTCTTTCCTCATTTTAGAATTTGTTGGATGTGACAGCAAAAATGAGGCAAAGGAAGCAGCAAGATGAAAATTTAAACACAGAAAGATTGTGACCTAAAGGGGTGATTTACTTTATCTTCATCAATTCCCCAAACCTAGTATAGACACAGCTAAAGATAAAGGAAAAAACAACAACAACAACAACAACAACAAAAAACATTTGTTTAGAGGTTGCTCAAAATAATGACACCAAATTGACACTATTGCCTGCCTATCCCTCCACTACTACTCTTGCTTACTTCTCCACTCCACTTCTCTTCAGACACTCTTGTGTCTAACTCAAATATAAGAATCAGAATGAAACATGAGTCACAGGATTTTTTTTTTTAAAGAGAGAAATGCTAACACACTGCTATGAAGTACCATGCACCATAAGAATCATTACTCATGGAAACACAAAATATTAAGTAGAACATCTACCATTGCTATAATAGAATTACAAACTTGAGATTACTTTTAAAAGAAAGTAAGACAAAAAAAGTGAAGAAAACTCAACAGAAAAAAATAGAGAGTAGAATGATGAAAAGAGCAGATATTTTCAAGAAATAAGAAGCAAATATAGAAACTAAAAGACATAAAAGCTAATTGAAAGTAAAAAAACAAAAACAAAAGAAATAACTAAAAATGCTAATTAATGAATAATCTGAGTAAATCATAGTAAGTAAGATTAAAATATAAATGACATAAAATTGAGAGTGATTGTTATATAATATAGACAAAAGAACTTCCCCTAAAAAATATGAAATTCCAAAATAAGAATAGAGTTCTAATGGAAAAGGAAGTTGTTGATGGATAAAATAAAAGATAAAATATAAGTTCCATGAAAAAGAAACTTGATCTTGAAAATTCAAAAAGCATGTCTTATTTAAGAGAGAGAAAAGCGTGTCTTATTTAAGAGAGAGAAATATATATATATAAAGACAGAGAAAAAAAGGAAGAGAGAACAAGCAAGTAAAAACACCTGGGATTTATACAAGTGGATAACTGTGATAACAAATTAAACCAAAATTTTAATGCCATAGTCTAACAATTTTGTACAATTTGTTTGTAATTTATGCTATATATTCATGGAAATACATGAGAGTGATTGCCATTTTCTGGATCAAAATGGTCAAATATAAACAGTTTCATGTAGTTCAAACTATAAATTAACAGTGGGCTCGGAATCACAATCCATTAGCTTCACCAATTAGAACTTGGTGGCTCCTTTTCATAGTAGCATATGAAAATCCACTCTTTTTATATTTTCTCCAAGAAGGTTTGTTTATCACCTCCTCTCATATCCCACCACCTAGAACTACGCAACTTGTCTTCTTTTTCAGCAATTAAGTTGGGAAGTATAGTCATCAGTGTTCCCAGAAGATATGGAAAAGCAAATATTGGCAAGTATTTGAAATGTCAATACAGAAACAAGCATAATAAATGGGGAAAAATTAAATAGTCTTCATAGTTCTATATAACAACACAAACCAGAAGATGGTTGAGTGATGACAGAAAATTCTGGCTAAACTAAAATAAAATCTAACAGTTTTTCCATACAGTTCACTTGATATTCAAGTATGCAAATATGTTTAAGTATCCTCTAACTGAGGAGATATAGAGCATAATTATGACATTCATAAAAAATCCTGCAAAAAGGCAGACAAAC
The DNA here is from genome assembly GCA_004024625.1 of Mellivora capensis. Lineage (NCBI taxonomy): Eukaryota > Metazoa > Chordata > Mammalia > Carnivora > Mustelidae > Mellivora > Mellivora capensis. The sequence continues at coordinate 13,269 of PISX010005570.1, read as the reverse complement.
AGAATTCATCAATCTAATAAAAATGAGAATAAACAGTTTAAAAAGAGATAAACCATGATTTAAGAGATAAATCTATTCATGTATAAACAAAGCCTAGACATCTATAACCATTTTTCATATAGAGGAAAATGCAATTTTTAAAGAAATTAATTTTGTAACTTAATATAACACAAATAAGTTATTTAGAGGAAGAAAGAGAATTAGAGCTAAAGATACATGGGGCCCCTGGGTGGCTCAGAGGATTAAACCTCCACCTTCAGCTCAGGTCATGATCTCAGAGTCCTGGAATCAAGCCCTGAATGGGGCTCTCTGCTCAGTGGGGAGCCTGCTTCCCCCTTTCTCTCTGCCGGCCTCTCTGCCTACTTGTGATCTCTCTTTTTCTGTGTCAAATAAATAAATAAAATATTTTAAAAAAAGAACTAAAGATATGTGTAGTGATCCCATCATATTTTATTTTGAAATCAGTAGGTATTGCTTGATAGAATTAATAGGGATTTAAAAAAAATAATGCCTAAAACCTTTACATTTTTTAAACTTCAGAGGAATCTCAAAATTAGCATCTTTTGACAAAGAATTATGGCTTTATTTTAGCCACTCTTCAATATTAATTTACTTACATTTTAGTTAAATTAAGATTCAATTCAATATTTTTATTTAAAAAATAAAATAACATATAGCAGGTTCTGATTTAATGAGTCTTTAAATACATAACATTTGATATTTGTTTTTCTCACTATTATTTTTTATTTTTATTTTTATTTTTATTTTTGTTTTTTATTTTTATTTTTATTATATGTATTTTATTATATGCTCACTATTTATATTTTTTATAACAATATTATATATATTGTTTCAGATAAAACTATAAATAAGAGAAACTTATCCCCTTCTCCTATAGAGTTTGCATTCTATAGGGAACACATTCAATGAAGTTACCCAAGTAATCATATAATATAATTTTCAGTAAATATAAGTGTTATGAAGAGAAATACAGTGGGGTAAGAGATAGGACATGGAACTGGCTATTTTAGGATGGCCAGGTGATCCCTCTCTGCAGTCATATTTTAGCAGAGATCTAATATAATACAGGAACAATACATGCAAAAACCTTGGGGAAGTATAATCTTGGTGGAGGAAAGAGCCAGCACCAAGGCCCTGAGAAGAAATGACCTAAGATCCTTCTAGGATGTTCATATGATTGGATCTGAGTGGGGCAAAAGGAGATTGTCTCAGAAAGACAGGACAATGACAGGGAGGATCACAAAGGGGACAGTAAGGAGTTGCATTTTATTGGTAAATGTGACAGGAATCCCTTTTATGGTTTTCAGTGAGGGGATAAGATAGTCTGATTTTTATGTTTCATGGCTAATTCTCACTATTGTGGTGCTGAAATCCCATGAAAGAAAGGTAAAGCATGAAGACTAGAAGCCTATTGAAATGGTCAAGGAAAAGCATTAGTAGGAACTTAGCGTTTATTGGTGGTACTGATGGTAAAGTGGTCAAAATCAGAAAAAAACTGGTTTCTTTTACTGAAATATATACATTTTGGAGTTGGTAGAAAATAAATGCTATTTAAAGTCACAGGATGACATAATATCTTCTGGGAGCAAAAGTGAAGGAGAGCTTTTGATTCCATCCATCCATCCATCATCCATTCATCCATCTGTCCATCCATCTAACTGTCCATCTATTATTGATCTATTTATATACTCACAGTTACATCTCAAAAAATATGTGATGTTATTAGAATTTTAGTAAATTTTTTTCTTTTGTGTTTCCTTTTTTTTTTTTTTTTTTGGTCTCCCTCGATGACAAGATATGCATGTGCCATTTTTATAAAAACAGTAACCTCAGTTATTGAGAGACAAATGGTCATTCGAAAACCAACAAATTAGTGTCTCCTGGAATAATGAGGTTATTTCACATGAACACTTTTAGTAACAAAAACCAAAACTTAAGTATCATCTCCTAAAATGAAAATGCTGAATGCACACACATGTCACATTCTGGACATCTGTGTTTAAAGTCTGCCATTCAGCTTCTATAGAAAGAACTAGAAGAAATAGGTAATAGCAACAAACAGCATATGGTGGGAACTAAAGGGATAAATAATCCAGAGAAAATGTGATTTCTAACAGTTAAATGTTAATCTTTTAGGAGTAATGCCAAATAGTAGATTGAGTAAGAGCTTTTTCAGAATTTCTTGGATAAACTTTTGTTTGTTTTTGAAGCAACACATTTCTAATTAAAAATCCAAATACACTATGCTGCATATTTAAAAGGCAAATGTTGACACGTAACTTTGTCAGATTCTGACAGATTTAGGTTGAGAAATTTTGAGTTTCATGATAAAGTGAAATAAATTCACAACACCACAAGTTAATTGGACCTGAGTTTTAGTCACAGTTTTGTAAATACCTAAATTAGGAAACAGATCATAGGACGTTGTTTAAAAAAAATTATGTAACACCACCAGCCTGAAATGTTCCACCCCTGACACATTCTTTGAAACTAAAATGACAAAATGTAACATGCCAACATTTTGAAAAGAGTGAAGTAGTCTTATAACAGTAATTGCTACATTATTATAGAACTCACCAGTTCTATTTCTCTCATGGTTTCCTTCATTAAAAAATAAAAGCCCCTTCCAACTTTACACTACCCACCTATAATTGTCTTTATCTGATGCTGTTCTTTGTTTAATTTGTTGATTTGATGGCTAATAATCAGAGGAAGAGAAAGGTTGCAAATCTGTGGATCTATAACTCAAACATTGGTGTGGCAGCTTCTGCGTTTTACCAACAACTCTCTGTATGGTTTTAGGGATTTTCCAAAACACTGGACATCAGTTTCCTGATTGGTAGCTCTCCCATTTATACCAGTATTTTAATTTGCTTTATTCTAGATTAATTTTAATTTTTTTTCCTGTTGATATATTTAAACACAATTCAATATGTTTTGTCCACCTATGAAATTCTATTTTGTACATATGCAAAAATAAAACCATTTTGATTTCTCCATTAGAGTCTGGACCTTGTCATTTTTTAAAACAATATATTTCCTTTTTTCTAAATTACAAAATTTATAGTGCTTATTACTACTGTGAATGTATTTTCTACTGTATTTTCTAATTGGTTGTTGTACTTTGAGAAACGAGAAAAAAGATGGACAAATTAAATCAAAAGCAAGTATAAAGAGTGCAGTGATGAAGAAAAGAAATCAATATAAAGGAAGTGAATGAATAACTCTAAAGTTACAGTAATAAAAACAACTTGGTTTTGCTTAAAGTATAGACACAGCACAATGGAATGGAACACAGAGCTTGGAAACAGACACACAAACACAGCCTAATGAATTTTAATTAAGATCAAAGCCAATTAAGTAAAGGACAGGTAACAATTTTAACAAATTGTGCTAGAACTGTTGATTATAAACACACAAATCTAAGAGAACTCACCTATATTTTGTAAATTATACAAAAGTTAATTCAGAATGGAATATAATCATAAATGCAAAAGTGTAACTATACATCTTCTAGAAATAAATAAGAAAAATGTCTTTGCTACCATGTTCACTAAAGATTCCAGGTATTCATTAAAAATGAAAAATTAAATACTTCTGATATGTGACACTATTAAGAAAATGAAGAAACAGACCATGAACTTAGAGAAGTTATTTGCAGATTGCTTTTATGATAACAAATACAGAGTTAGGAACTCTCAAACTCAATACTTGGTTAAAAAATCAGAAAACAATAAAAAATTTGGCAAAATACCTTAACACCTCACCAAACAATGGTAAATAAGCATTCGAAAATACGATCAACATCAGTAATCAACTAAAAATTACAAATTAAAATAAGATGTTGCTACATACCTATTCTGACAATAATAACTACTTGTGTGGTTGTTGAATTCCCAGACTTCCATACATTTTGGTGGGAAAGAAAATTGGTAGTTACTTTATGGTATTTTTATAAAGTTAAATACACATTGCCCAATGACTCCACAATGCCATGCCTTCCTATTTGCCAAAAAAAAAAGTGAAGACTTTTGATCACATAAAAACCTGTACATAAATATTTATGGAAATTTTACATATAAATGCCAAAAAGTGGGAACAATGTGTATGTCCTTTTGTAGAGTCAATAAATAGAATATTATGCAGCAATAAGAAGGAATAAACTATTGAGTCATGTAACAACATGGATGAAGCTTAAGTGTATTTTGCTAAGAGAAAGGAGCCAGACCCCCCCAAACTACATCTTTTATGATGCTGTTTATCTGACATTCTGTAAAAAAGGTACACCTTAGAGATGGCAAACAGTGTTTTCTAGAAGGCTGTTTTAACTATAAAGGGTCAGCGTGAAAAGGTTTTTAGAGTGATTGAACTGTTCTATATCAAGATTCTTGTGGTATATATAAGGCTTTATGCATTAAATTCAAAACCCACAGAATAATGTATCACATAGTGCAAATTTTATAGTATATATATTGAAAAACTTACAACTTAGAATATAGAGGGAATCTAAAATGTTACTAATATTTTTAAAATGTTATCAATTTGCAAAACAGTTAAGTCAGTGTGTTACAAATTGTAGCCATCCCTGAAAGATTGGCATAAATGTATTACAAATGCCTTTTCTCCTTTTTGGTACTTCTCTCCATCAGATGTTTGGCCCAGGGACAAATATTTGTGTTTCTAGGATCATATTTTACACATAACAACTGTACAAGAAAAAAGGAGAATGGGCACATCTAAGGATATGGCAAAACAACTGTCCTACTTTATATAAAATAAGAAATGTTTATAATGCTAAAAATTGTAATGCCTTCACATATTTCTTAATTTCATTAGTCTTATGAATGAACATACAAATACATTCGATGTTCTCAACAAATTTACTCATTTCTATCAGTGGAATGAAGTGAAATATCTTTTTCATGATAGATTGTTTAATCTAGTGATTCTTTGCAAATACCTTTATTTCTTAATACTTAATTAAATTAATTAATCCTTATTAAGATATTCTGGATATGAGGAAAACTCAAAATAAAGTTAATTCCCTCACTTTCAATGACACCAAGAACAGATAATGATTTTTTTCAATAGGGTATATTGGGTCTCACAAAATATTTAGGAGATCAGGTATCATTTTTGTGCCTTTCTTCACCCATAGCAACCATGTAGGTAGGCACTTGATTATGACAGGTAAAGTTCCCAGATTATGTTACACTTCTGAGAAAATCTTTTAGTGGTTTAGCATTCCTTTTGTAATCAAGTCTAAATTCGTCTACACAGGTACTCCATTTGTAATCAAGCCATGTTTTTTTGAACATCATCATATCTATAAGAAAACAAATAGGTTTTTACTGTTTTTATTTTATTTTCTTCTTTTATCTACTTTCCTTATCACTATTTCATATGAAACTATTAGTGAAAGTAGAACTTATTCTCCTTGTAAAGAATTTGTGTCTCCATATGAGGCATATTAGTTATTTAAACTCAAAGGGGTATCAAAAAGATAGCAAAATATTCTACTTAACTGTCCTAGTTCAAGTTGCTACTGCTGAACACCACAAACTATTGCTTCAGTAAATAGTGAGAGAGAAAATATCATTTAATTAGAAGAACTAAACTGACCAGAATATGCCAACAGAAACAGATTTTTATTTCTGAAACTGGGCTAATTATGGTATAGTCATTATATTCAAGTGCATTTTTAAGTTCCAACTTAGTATATATTCCATTCCATTCTGACATAAATCATGAGAGATTGCCTGAAGAAAATACATGGTCAGGGGTGCCTGGGTGGCTCAGTGGGTTAAAGCCTCTGCCTTTGGCTCAGGTCATGATCTCAGGGTCCTGGGATGGAGCCCCGCATGCGGCTCTCTGCTCAGCAGGGAGCCTGCTTCCTCCTCTCCCTCTACCTGCCTCTCTGCCTACTTGTGATCTCTGTCTGTCAAATAAATAAATAAAATCTTTAAAAAAAAAAATACGTGGTCTGCCCCATAGAAAGTTTGTGCTATACTGGATTTTTAAGTAAATAGAGGGTTTAATAAGGATGATGATTTTAAAAATGTACGTTGTAGGGGCACCTGGGTGGCTTAGTCAGTTAAGCATCTACCTTCAATTCAGGTCATGATCCCAGGGTTCTGGGATCAAGTCCTGCATTAGGCTCCCTGCTGAGCAGGGAGCCTGATTCTCCCTCTGCTTCTACCCCTGCTCATGTCATGATCTCTCTCTCTCTCTCTCTCTCTCTCTCAATAAATTAAGAAAAAAGGTATATTGTAACATTCCCCTAACATTACAAACTAAGCTCAAATACATTCTATCTTTGAATCTTTGCAAAATAATAGCGGATACTGGACCAAAGATTGCTATCTCTATTGCAAAAGCAATGGCTAATATTTATGGATAGCAGGATATGAGGTACCGAATCCGGTATTTTAAACACATACCTCAATTTATTCTCAAAGCCATCCTACAAGAAAATGACTACTGTTTAACAATTTTTAAAGATACAGTCAGTTACACTAAAAGGTAAAAGCCAGAGCAGGTACTAAGACTCAGGACCACTGGAATGTTCTTAATCACTACACATGGCTGCCTCCTAAATGAGAAAACCCAAGGGCTAGTATTAGGTAGCTAAGCCAGATGTAGAATCCAAATTTCTAAGTGCTTATCAAACAAATTTTATTTCCATTTCACAAACCACATCTTTATGTAATGTCTTCTGCTGCATGCGCACAGCCTGCTTCTATCTGACTTTTTGTTTCAGAGGGTATGGAATCTATTTGTTCATCAGCAAACACCACCTTGCTGGTTACTAAATGCCAGGATACACTGCTTCTCATCCTCATTCAGTCATTAGTAACATTAAAATAAGTACATTATTGAATATTGATGGTTACATCAAACAACTCATTTCACAATATCTACTGATCTCTAAGAGATTACTTAGTGCTTTTTACTCACACACCTTTTCACTTTTCTGTATCAGCAAACCAGAGGACAAATATTTGCCATTCATTTTATTGAGAACGAAGATTTTTTGTTTGTTTGTTTGTTTATGAAATGAATACTTGGCTCTGAAAATAGTTTTAAACATAATTATTATCGCTATAGCGGTAAGAGAAAAGAGTATCGACAGCAGCTGTGAGTTTCACCTGGACTATTTCCACAGCATTAATGTAAAAAGGTTAGGGTGTCTGGATCATATGCTAATTGCCTGACCATTTTGCATGTGTTTCTGAAATCTTCCAAATGTTAGAGCTGTTTGAATTTAAGATTTAGAGTTTTCATGTACATTAGATAACACCAGGTCCTACTGCCCTACCTTAATAAAGCAGTAAGATTTAGGTGCCATTTTCAATTTGTACTCAATTTTTCTTATGGTGTGCACTGAGTCTTTTTTGATTGGTTAAGAAAAAGTAGAATTTAATTATTTTTAAGATTTATAAACATCAGCTTATTCTTTGTGACAGACAATGCATTCAGAATCTTAAGAAGCATAGCAATAATTTAATTGCAGAGAATTTAGAGGATTTAATTGCATAAATTTGCATTGTCATGGACTAGAGTGAGATACAGGTTCAAGATCTCAATAGAGAAGCCAGTTATTACAACCAGGGTATGTGTAGTCAAAAGAGCTGAAGATGAGTGAGATATTTCTTTGTATTAACTCTGTATCCTTGGACAAGCTTTCATTTTCTTTCTCATTTATAAATCTGGAATAATACTTATTATAATTATTTGGTGAGACAGTCCCGCTAAACTCTTATTATAGAAGCTGACCACAGAGAATACTTAAAATATAATAATTGCTTTTAATCATCATTTCCAAATGTCAAATAGCCAAATTAATTTCCCCAGATATTACTTGACCAAATTAATTATATAATATACATGTATATATAGATTGTTTATAAGTATAAAATATTTATCAAAATAGGGTTAGTCACTTAAGGTTAGAAGGGAAATATAATATTAAATTTTGTAATATTGCTAACATATGGAATAGTTAATACTATAATGACCATAAGTGAATAATATATTCAACATCTTGAAGTCTTCATAAATCTGAAAGTATTCTCATATTTTTCTTTAGTTACATTTTTTATTAAAAGTCAAAAATAAAGATGAAGTCCCTAGTGTACCTTCTTTAGGCTCACTCATGATAAAGAAAGCCTTGATGTTCCCCATAACTTGACTACATTTTCGACAGTTTTGCTTCTGACACTAGGTCCTAATTTCCCTCACCTCAGAACATTTACTTTAGAAAATTTGCAACTTTTTTCTCTGCTTCTGTGAGAAGTCTATACATTCTTTTAAAGCTTCTTGACAGTTTCACAACCTGAGAATGTAATCATGAAAGGAGATTTCATGATTTCTGAGAGAGTAGAAGCCTAACTTTGATGAATGCTTTGTTCCAACTTGTAAAATTACCTCCTGTCTTAAAGATAAAGCCAATTAGCAAATTCAGATGGACTAATATCCTACAGTACTTTCCTACCAGCTTATGCCACCCTCTAAACCCTACTATCACAACCCTGCTTTAGTGGGGTTAAATTCAGACTTAGTTCTGACCCTTCTCTCCTATTTCAATAGTCTCACAAAGTCCTCCTCATCTGTTCAAGATTGCCGTGCAATTTTTGCTGTGATGTGCATTATCTTTCCTCCCCCATTCCATTGAGAAAATTTGCAGCATTTGCACAAAAATCCAGAAATTGAAAAAAAATACCATAAATAGTTAAAAACAAATAAAACAAGCATAGGCTTCTAATAATACAGTAAATGAACGGTAGTTTTCTCAAAGACAAGTATAATCATCTGTTTTTTAAAGCAGGGTTGCAAATTTTCAGTCATTATTTCTAACATATTGCTCAAATTGCAAGATATTTTCAACATACTCAAAATTTCTTCTTTGCCTAATATCTGCGATAATTAAGGACATATTCAAAAGTTCGGCACATGTATATTTTAATCTCCATGCTTTCCTTCTCTATTGTTATCAGTCTTAAGGTGGAACAAGGAATGACATTAAAAACTCAAATAACAGACCCTGAGATTTGACTTTGGAAATATCCCACGCAAATAAAACTAGATTATGTTTTGACAAGTCCTCCTGCTAAACCTTACTTACCACCTAGTGTGCCTTCCCCTTTAAATGGGCTTTTTCAAAAAGACTACAAGATGGATTATCCATTCATTCAGCCTCTTTAAATGACTCACTAGGACCCCTTCATTTACAATGAGAGCAGCTGAGAGAGCTAATTACCAAACTAAGCAAGACACAGCAGGAAGCAGTAATCATTAGTCACACATTCACCACACCTGGTAGAGGAATACATTTAGGAAAGAGAGTTTTTGCTATCTATTATTATTTGACATGGAGTTCGGTGAAGTTCTTGACAGGAACTACGGGTGGACAAATGTCCTCTCTTAAGAGAAGCTTATTTCCATAAAAATTTTTATGGAAGAGAAATAAAGAAACTGCAAGAAGGTGATAAAAATGTTGATAAAGTTAGTGCTTCTCTTTCTTTTTCAGTCTCAGTCTCAGCTCTTGAAAAAAAAAATGAAAGAATATTAGCATGAATGGATTTTTAATGAACAAAAAGATTGCATATTTTGCTTTTGTTGTGGTGTAACAACTATATTTACATTCATTATTGGCCATTTAGTAGATACCACTATTTTTTTTAATCCTCAAAGTTCTTTCAGGATTAATTCCAAAATATAGAAAAGATTGATTTTCTTCATAATTTTAACTGTAAAATTCAAGTTATAACTATAACTCATCAATGAGTGATGAAAAAAGAAAGAATCACCATTTTTACAAATAGAGATCTCCACCAGGCACCTAAAGAAATGACAAGAAAATAAAACAAAACAACAACAACAAATATACATATATGTATATATATGTTAAAGTTTTCTTTTATTCATACATTCTGTATCTCTTTATGTTAGCTACCAAATCATCTAAGATAGCAGTATCAAATCCCTACTGTATATCCAGTCTACAGTATCATTCCTAATGTCATTATATTTATTCTATCAAAGAAAGCAGCAAAATTAATTTAGGAAATTTTTCTTTCTGAAAGCATATTGACTGTTGTAAACATCTTTATTTTAGTAAAGGCTCACATTTCACGAGTTTAAAGGTTCAATGTAAAATCATGCCTATGCAATTCATAAACATTTTAATGATAAACTCAGTTCTAAAAAAATGACCAATAAAATTTTGAAAGGTCTATTGAATTAATATAGTGTGCTTCAAAATTCCCCAAATGTGCTTGTATTTATAGGAAGCACTATTTTCAGTGTGGTTCCAGTCCACAAAATATTCTTTTGAGATAGGGAGGCTGATGAGACTCCATTTTAGGAAGGCTCAGTCTCTGCTGTTTTTCTGTTAGGTCCCATTTACTTATGTTGTATATTTAATCTCTGAATAAGCTAAAGAGGTTATGTTCCCACTTCAAGGGGGAAGCAAGAAAGCTAATCATGCTTTATCTTAGGTCCCAAACACCTAATAACATTTAAGAACAGCCAGATCCCAAACATGTTCAGGATGTTAGCTTAGAAAAAACCTCAGCTGAAGCTGGCATCAATATCCCTTACCTTCAGTGATTTATGGTGTAATACCTATTATTCAGCTGACATTTTTAATAGGACCCTACCCTGGATTTCTGAAGAAACACATACCTGAAAGAAACCCCTTTCCAACATAAATTCTGAACTGTTAGGTCCCCCATTAATGGGTCCCCGATTAAAGGAGCGAGACTGATACAAAGCAAAGGTCAAGCAAAGCTTTATTTTGAGCCAAGCATCAAGAATCAAACTGAACCTGTGGGGCCGCACCTCTTACAAGAGAGGGTGACCTCTCTCTGTTTTACAGACTAGCTTTTAAGGGCAAAAGCCATTCAGTTGGGTCTGGCCACGCACAGGTGGCCAATGAAATTGTAACACACAGAGAAAGCTGCACAGTCATGCAGTGACCAATTGAATTACAATTTACCCTAGTAGATATTTGAATTAGCCTATCACCTTGGTCAGAATTGGTGCCCAAAAGGGGCCCAAAGTGTGGTGCCCATACTCCTTGGTAACTAGGGAGACAGTATGCATCCCCCCACTGATCCGATGTCTCCACCTGGCCTGACCCACCCTTGTATTTGGGCTTTGTTACCTAGGGCTGGTTCCTGGGACTTGTTTTTAAGTAAGTCCCCTGGGGGAAGGGCGGCAGGGACAGTTTAAGGGTTAAACAACAATGTTATTATTTAACCAGAATGGAAGTGTTCTGGCTAAAATAGGTCCTCACACTAACCCAAAGTGGCAACTCATTCTCCTTTCCTTTCCAAGTGTGCTATTGATGTGGGAAACAGACAGAAGAAAAATATATATATATATATAGTAAATTCCTTTACTACTTACAGCCCATTGAGAAGTCCTTGAAACATACAGAGTGACATTCCTCTAGGGACTCAACTGCCTCAATTATGACACTGCTAAGGGTGAAATGTAAATCTTGGCCAGGCCCCTGTAAGTCTACTTTAACACATAAAAAGTCCTTTGGAAACTTCCTTTATCTCTACCCCCAAAAGATACATGTTGGCAATCAACCCCCAACATGACCCACTGATATACATCTGAAGGGTCTCATGACTAAGTTTTTTTTTAGATTTTATTTATTTATTGACATAGAGAGGGAGGTCACAAATAGGCAGAGAGGCAGGCAGAGAGAGAGGGGGAAGCAGGCTCCCTGCTGAGCAGAGAGCCCAATGCAGAGCTTGATCCCAGGACCCTGGGATCATGATCTGAGTGGAAGGGAGAGGCTTAACCCACTGAGTCACCCAGGTGCCCCATGAGTAAGGTTTTTCAGCCAGTAATAAATGACATTTTCCTAATAACAACTAACCCCCTCAAGGTTCTGGAGACCTTGCTTCCAAAATTCCTTAGGACTTACACGATCCCTGATCACCTCCCAACTTGAAAGTATATAATGGGTCACTCCTCATGATCCCCCCATGCAGCTCTTTCTGCCCAGGGGTCCTGTCCTGGTGCTTTAATAAAATCACCTTTTGCACCAAAGATGTCTGAAGAATTCTTTCTTGGCCATCGGCTTGGGACCTCACCAGCATTCCAAAACTTCATCATTTGGCAACCCATTGGGGACCCCTCTCACACTAGAGAGCTTTCTTTCTGTTTTCACCTACACTTAATAAACTATCACATTACCCTTTTGTGCCCACGAGATTCATTCTTGGACTTGTGAGACAGGAAGCCAGCAACACTATTCCCTACCTTTCACTCACACTATTCAGCAAATTGTTTTTACTTTCTCAGGTTTGAGTTTGATTTCTCTATTGTGTGAAACCAAGGACCCTCTTGACTCCTCTTGTGGGATCACCCTTCCCTCCATTCTGGGTCCTCAGATCGATGTGCTTGCATCACATTCTCTCAAAAATGCATCTGGATCCTCAGGCAATGGTCACACATGCAAAGTATGATCCCAGCCTCCTGACGTGGGCAGTGGTAGCTGAGAAATGATGGACACACAAACCAAGCTGTGATGATCAGAAATGCTCTCCCAGGGATACAGAATATGGATTGAAAAACAACCAGTAAATCTAGATGCATGACTGAAGCTTAAATATTACAATCTCTAACATACTAGATGTCTAATTCATATGATGTAGTTTGAAAATAGAAAACACATAGCTTCAACTAGAAAAAAAAAAAAAAATGATGCAGATGTACAGAGAAATAAAGCAAGAAGTATGCAACAAGTTTAGGTGCCCCCGGAATCCTTTCTACTCCCAACTCCAGTTCCAGAAGTCTATCTGCAGGTGCATTTTAAACAGGCCACTCTGGTATCTTTTTACTACAATTTCTCTCTTTATCCTGGCAGTTGCTCAAGTTGTATAAGATGACCATTAAACTGTGATGAGTCTTCGTTAATGTCTACTGCTCCAATCCCCTAACTGCTGCAACACTGCACATGACTTTGTATAAAAAGGTGCTGTTATTGATATTTTGCTATGTGTACTGTAAGCAATATTTTACTTAACCATTGTTAGGTTTGATCACAGACCGATTGAATGGAATAAAGGCACCAAGGCAAGCGAGCATTCGAGGACCGGCTTTATTGCAAGCACCCTCGGGCGAGGTTCCGCGACTCTGGGGGAAAGAGAGTCGGGAAGTCGCACGTGGGGCAAAGAGGTAGGGGCTTATATGGGGTTCCGCTGGTGAAGTCCGGAGAGGAGGTAC
>PISX010005569.1:0-106273 GCA_004024625.1 Mellivora capensis | reverse complement strand
GGTATTTACCCCAAAGATACAGATGTGGTGAAAAGAAGGGCCATCTGTACCCCAATGTTTATATCAGCAATGGCCATGGTCGCCAAACTGTGGAAAGAACCAAGATGCCCTTCAACGGACGAATGGATAAGGAAGATGTGGTCCATATACACTATGGAGTATTATGCCTCCATCAGAAAGGATGAATACCCAACTTTTGTATCTACATGGACGGGACTGGAAGAGATTATGCTGAGTGAAATAAGTCAAACAGAGAGAGTCAATTATCATATGGTTTCACTTATTTGCGGAGCATAACAAATAACATGGAGGACATGGGAAGATGGAGAGGAGAAGGGAATTGAGGGAAATTGGAGGGGGAGATGAACCATGAGAGACTATGGACTCTGAAAAACAACCTGAGGCTTTTGAAGGGGCGGGGGGTGGGAGGTTGGGGGAGCCAGGTGGTGGGTATTATGGTGGGCACATATTGCATGGAGCACTGGGTGTGGTGCATAAACAATGAATCATGTTACACTGAAAATAAATTAAATTAAAAAAAAGAAAGAAAAAAATTAAAAATTTAATTTTGAAAGACTATAGAATCATGGGAAAAAAACCATGCATTCAGTGTGTTGCTTTCCCCACCTCTAGAGTTCCGCAGATCTCATTGATTGGTGAACTTGGTCTTTGCTGGATGTTCTTGCTGATCTTTTGAGGGAGGGGTCTGTTGCCATGATTTTCAAATGTCTTTGCCCGAGGCATAATGGCACCGGCCTTGCCAAGTGCCAGGCTAGTAATCTGCTCAGTTTTGGTCTCAGGAGCTTTTGTTCCCTAAATGCTTTCCATAGAGCTCTGGAATATGGGAATGAAGATGGAGGCCTCCCAATATCCGCCTGCAGGAACTGAGAGCTTGGGGCCGCCCTCCTCTGTGCATCCCAGAAAAAAGCAGTCAATCTCTCATGTCTCCCTGGTTTCTGCTCTCCGTGCTCACCTGGCCTGTTACCGAGCATTTCTGTCTCTGGTGCACAGCCCTGTTTGGAGTCTCCAAACCCAGCAGATTCCTGCCATGTTGCTTCTCCCAGGGGAGGAAGGTCTCCCTGGATCTGCCACTTGAGGGGTCTCTGCTCGAAGAGCAGTGTCCTGACTGTCCCTCAGATCACAGATTCAAATAACGCCAGGCTGAAAGCTCACTGCTTGGCTCCGTCTCTATAGCTGGCTTCCCCGCTCCAATATCTGGGAGCTCTGCCACCTCTGGCCTTTCTGTGACCCCGAGGGTCCTAAAACCACAATGTCCCTGCAAGGGCTCCACCCCAGCTTAGTCTCTGGAGCGACTGTCCCTCAGTGGAGCCGACTTCCCAAAGTTCGGATTTTGTGCTCCACTGCTCTGCCACTTGCCATTAGCCAGCCACTCCCCCTGCAGTCTATCTTAATGTACGTTGCCTCAGATTCACTTCTCCACACATCCTATCTTCCAGAATGTGGTTGCTATTTTGTTCCTAGAATTGCTGCTCTTTTCTCTTTGATCTCCTGTTGAGTGTGTAGGTGTTCAGAATGGTTTGATAACTATCTAGCTGAACTCCTGCAACCCAATGATATTAGGTCTCTTACTTCACCTTCTTGGTCACCATGGTGCCATATTCTTTTGGTTAGAAGCAAGTTGCAGGTTCCACCTGCACTCAGGGGAAGAACCTTATGGCATACCAAGAGGCAGCCATCACAGGATCTGTTTACCATGTAGCCTTTCCAGCTTCTGGAGAGATCAGGGTCTACCCTCCATGTTCAGGATTCTTCCCTGTGTCACACTGGAAAGGAGGTATCGTGGTTGTTCCAAAGGTCTCTGGGTTAGTATGCTCACTTCTTAAACTAGTACTCCCAGTCTGAGCTGAAGATTTATTGGCCTATCCTTAATGCCAGCTATCTTTCCTCTTTTATGAGTGGCAAGCTATAAGGCCAAAGACTATACCGTGTGTGTGTGTGTGTGTGTGTGTGTGTGTGTGTGTATAATCTGTATCTATAATTTGTGAAAATTAGTTCTAGGTTCAGGTCACTGATACTTATATTTTACTATTCTCCCTCTGTCTTCTTTTTTTAAAAATTCATTTCTTTATTTGAGAGAGAGAGAGAGAGGTGGGGAGGGGCAGAGGGAGAAAATCCCAAGCCGACCCCTCACTCAGCTGAACATGGAGCCCAACATGGTGCTCAATCACAGAACCCATGAGATCATGGCCTAAGCTGAAACCAAGAGTCAAATTCCCAACTGGCTGAGCCACCCAGGCACCCCAGTTTCTCCCTATATCTGACTTTAGAGTTGTTTCCATGGAAACCCTTTAAATGATAGAGTACAGAACAGATAGTGAATCAACAGTATTTTTTTGTGTGTGGCATTCCCATGATCTCAAAACAAAACTAACAAGGTTTTCATCATTTTGTATTTTATTACAAGTTTGAATATTTCCAGGGTGATAGCAAAGCATAGAGAAAGGAGATCTACAGTGTGAAGTAATAAACCTGAGGTTTGGTCTTAGGTAGGTATTTATTAGCTACCCTGCCTTGGTCAGGGCATTTTGGTGTTTGGGATAGGGAGATATGGAGGTACAAGTGGATCAGATAAGTTTTCCTCACGGATGCATTATGAAAGAAGAGTAGGCTCTCTTCTAGCTCTAAATTGGGTGAGCCCAATAATGGGTATTAAGGAGGGCACAGATTGTATGGAGCACTGGGTGTTACACACAATCAATGAATCAGGGAACACAACATAAAATCTAATGATGTATTGTATGGGGACTAACATAACACAATAAAAATAATAAAATTCTGTGCTTCTATTTTGAGTTGGATAAGTGACATACAAACAAAATAAACATGACTTCTACACCAAACTGAGCAATACATATGCATTTCTTTACTACTTTACTTGTAACAGAATGTAACACATTAACAGTGGTCTAAATGACAAGGCATTTATATCAATTTCTAAGGAAGAAGTTAAGGAAGAAGGAAAAAAAACCCCTCTTATTTAAGTTTTTCTATGTCTGTGCCAGGCTTGATAGATCACCTCTCGAACACCGTGAAGTAAAACATCACAAATAAGTAGAAAGTATCATTACACAGATAATGTAAGTAAGGTGCACTCAAACAAAGCTGCTGGTTTTGCAATGCTTTGTTCTTTTGAGGTAAATAAAGTATAATTGTAAAGACCTGTGTCACTTTGCAAAGCAGAATGCTTGTAGTTTCTGCACATTTTTGTCTCACCAGTGTTGACTTGATTAGGGTCATTTTCCAACTTCAGCAGGCGTTCCATGTGGTTAATATGCTCTTAATATGAGAACACAGCACAGTCAAAATTTAGGTTTGTTTGTTTGTTTTTCCATCTTGAAAAGGCCTTACCATTTATTGCCCACAAAAATACACTTGAAATACATGCTTCATATTGTTATATTATTAAACTGGATTCCACTAAGATTACCTCTTATGGGGTGAAGTCATTTATGAAAAAAATTGCATACTGAACATAATCAGGAATTCAGAGTGGCCATCCATATTCTTGAAATTATATGCATCTGATGTACTTCTTTACAATTTCATATTTTTTATTATTCAACAAAGCTACATGTTCGCAGTGTTAGAGTCTGGGCTTTATGTACCAATACACAAGGACTTTCTTGAAGGTAAGGATTACCTATGGGTTCCAACAGAGACCAGTTGGGATCTCTGTCATTTTTTTCTTGATGCTTCTCTACTCTCTGCAGTAAAACCCATCAGCCATTATCCCCAAACTATCCAAGTGTCTCCTCCTATTTTAATTCATCTTTTTCACACTATAAGGCCTCAGTGATCTCTCTTCACCCAAAGCAGAAAGCCCTCTCATACTATATTACACAATTTAGCACTTGATTACATAGAATCCTATTATTTTACAATTCTCTCATGAATATTTATGCCAGCCCCCCCATATTTCAAGCTTCTGAGAAGGTCACTGTGTTTTTTTCCCTCCTCAATGTTAACATATCATTCTTATTTATTTTATTTTATTAACATATAATGTATTATTAGCCCCAGGGGTACAGGTCTGTGAATCACCAGATTTACACACTTCACAGCACTCACCATAGCACATACCTTCCCCAATGTCCATAACCTAACCACCCTCTCCCTATCCCCTGCCCTCAGTAACCCTCAGTTTGTTTTGTGACATTAAGAGTCACTTACGGTTTGTCTCCCTCCTGATCCCATCTTGTTTCATTTATTCTTTTCCTACCCCTCAACTCCCCCATGTTGCCTCTCAACTTCCTCATATCAGGGAGAACATATGATAGTTGTCTTTCTCTGATTGACTTCTTTCGCTCAGCATAATAACCTCTAGTTCCATCCACATCATTGCCAATGGCCAGATTTCATTTCTGTTGATGGCTGCATAGTATTCCATTGTATATATATACACCACCTCTTCTTTATTCATTCATCTGTTGATGGACATCTAGATTCACTCCATAGTTTGGCTACTGTGGACACTGCTGATATAAATATTTGGATGCATATGCCCCTTTGGATCACTACATTTGTGTCTTTAGGGTAAATACCCAGTAGTGCAATTGCTGAGTCATAGGGTAGCTCTATTTTCAACTTTTTGAGGAACCTCCATGCTGTTTTCCAAAGTGGTTGCACCAGCCTGCATTCCCACCAACAGTGTAGGAGGGTTCCCCTTTCTCTGCATCCTTACCAATGTCTGTCATTTCCTGACTTGTTCATTTTAGCCATTCTGACTGGTGTGAGGTGGTATCCACTGTGGTTTTGATTTGTATTTCCCTGATGCTGAGTGATGTGGAGCACATTTTCATGTGTCTGTTGGCCACTTGAATGTCTTCTTTGTAGAAGTGTCGGTTCATGTACTCTGCGCATTTCTTGACTGCATTGTTTGTTTTTTTGGGTGTTGAGTTTGAGAAGTTTTTTTATAGATTTTGGATACTAGCTCTGTATCTGATACGTCATTTGCAAATATCTTCTCCCATTCTGGTGGTTGTCTTTTGGTTTTGTTGACTGTTTCCTTTGCTGTGCAGAAGCTTTTTATCTTAATGAAATTCCAATAGTTCATCTTTTACCCTTGTTTTCCTTGCCTTGGCAACGTTTCTAGGAAGAAGCTGCTGCTGTGGCTGAGGTCAAAGGTTGCTGCATGTGTTCTTCTCAAGAATTTTGATAGTTTTCTTCCTCACATTGAGGTCCATTTTGAGTCTATTTTCGTGTGTGGTGTAAGGAAATGGTCCAATTTCATTTTTCTGCATGTGGCTGTCCAATTTTCCCAACACCATTTGTTGAAGACACTGTTTTTTTTCCATTGGACATTCTTTCCTGCTTTGTCAAAGATTAGTTGACCAATGAGTTGAGCATCTATTTCTGAGCTCTCTATTCTGTTCCATTGATCTATGTGTCTGTTTTTGTGCCAGTACCACACTGTCTTGAATGACAGCTTTGTAATAGAGCTTGAAGTCTGGAATTGTGATGCCACCAACTTTGGCTTTCTTTTTCAATATCCCTCTGGCTATTCAGGGTCTTTTCTGGTTCCATTAAATTTTAGGATTGTTTGTTCCATTTCTTTGAAAAAAAAAATTGATGGTATTTTGATAGGGATTGCATTAAACATGTAGATTGCTTTGGGTAGCATAGACATTTTCACAATATTTATTCTTCCAATCCATGAGCATGGAACATTTTTCCATTTCTTTGTTATAGTTTTCTGAGTACAGATTCTTTGCCTCTTTGGTTAGGTTTATTCCTAGGTATCTTAGGTTTTGGGTGCAATTGTAAATGGGATTGACTCCTTAATCTCTATTTCTTCTGTCTTGTGGTTGGTATATAGACATGCAACTGATTTCTGTGCATTGATTTTATATCCTGACACTTTACTGAATTCCTGTACAAGTTCTAGCAGATTTGGAGTGTGTCTTTTGGGTTTTCCACATAAAGTATCATATCATCTGCAAAGAATGAGAGTTTGACTTCTTCTTTGCCGATTTGGATGCCTTTAATTTCTTTTTGTTGTCTGATTGCTGAGGCTAGGACTTCTAGTAGTATGTTGAAGAGCAGTGGTGATAATGTACATCCTGCTATGTTCCTGACCTTAGCAAAAAAAGCTCTCAGTTTTTCTCCATTGAGAATGATATTTGTGATGGGTTTTTCATAGATGGCTCTAATGATATTGAGGTATGTACCCTCTATCCCTACACTTTGAAGAGTTTTAAGAAAGGATGCTGAACTTTGTCAAAAGCTTTTTCAGCATCTATTGAGAGTATCATATGTTTCCTGTTCTTTCTTTTATTAATGTATTGTATCACATTGATTGATTTGCAGATGTTGAACCAACCTTGCGATCCTGAGATAAATCCCACTTGGTCGTGGTGAATGATCCTTTTAATGTACTGTTAGATCCTATTGGCTAGTATTTTGGTGAGAATTTTCGCATCTGTGTTCATCAAGGATATTGGTCTGTAATTCTCTTTTTTGATGGGCTCTTTGTCTGGTTTTGGGATCAAGGTTATGCTGGTCTCAGAAAATGAGTTTGGAAATTTTCCTTCTAGTTCTATGTTTTGGAACAGTTTCAGGAGAAGGGTATTAATTCTTCTTTTAATATTTGGTAGAATTCCCTGGGAAGCTGTCTGGCCCTGGGCTCTAGTTTGTTGGTATATTTTTGATGACTGCTTCAATCTCCTTACTGGTTGTGGGTCTGTTCAGGTTTTCTATTTCCTCCGGGTTCAGTTGTGGTAGCTTTTAGGTCTCTAGGAATGCATCCATTTCTTCCAGATTGTCAAATTTGCTGGCATCTAGTTGCTCATAATATGTTTTTATAATTGTTTGTATTTCTTTGGTGTTGGTTGTGATCACTCCTCTTTCTTTCATAATTTTATTGATTTGGGTCCTTTCTATTTTCTTTTTGATAAGTCTGGATAGGGGTTTATCAATCCTATTAATTCTATCAAGGAACCAGCTCCAAGTTTCATTGATTTGTTCTATTGGTTTTGTTGTTGTTGTTGTTTGTTTCAATTTCATTGATTTCTGCTCTGATCTTTATTATTTCTCTTCTCTTGCTGGGTTTAGGCTTTCTTTGTTTTTCTTTCTCCAGCTCTTTTAGTGTAGGGTTAGGTTGTGTATTTGAGACCTTTCTTCTTTCTTGAGAAAAGCTTGATTGCTATATGTTTTCCTCTCAGGACTGCCTTTGCTGAGTCCCACATATTTTGAACCGTTGTGTTTTCATTATCATTTGTTTCCATGAATTTTTTCAATTCTTCTTTAAATTCCTGGTTGACCCTTTCGTTCTTTAGAAGGATGCTCTTTAGTCTCCATGTATTTGGCTTCTTTCTATATTTTCTCTTGTGATTGAGTTCTAGCTTCAGAGCATTGTGGTCTGAAATTATGAAGGGTATGATCCCAATCTTTTGGTACCTGTTGAGACCTGATTTGGGACCCAGGATGTGATCTCTTCTGGAGAATGTTCATGTGCACTAGAGAAGAACGTGTATTTTGTTGCTTTTCGATGGAATATTCTGAATATTCCTTCTGTTCCAGTGTGGCATTATTTATTTCCTTGTTGATATTTTGCTTGGATGATCTGTCCAGTTCAGTAAGGGGGGTGTTAACGTCCCCCACTATTATTGTATTATTCTTGATGTGTTTCTTTGATTTTGTTATTAATTGGTTTATATAGTTGGCTGATCCCATGTTAGGGTCATAGATATTTAAAATTGTTAGATCTTCTTGTTGTACAGACCCTTTGAGTATGATATAGTGTCCTTCCTCATTTCTTATTATAGTCTTTTGCTTAAAATCAAAATTATTGCCACCCCAGCTTTCTTTTAATCTCCATTAGCATGGTAAATTGTTTTCCACCCCATCACTTTAAATCTGGAGGTGTCTTTGGGTCTAAAATGAGTTTCTTGTAGACAGCATATTGGTGGTTTTTTTTTTTTTTAATCCATTCTGATACCTGTGTCTTTTAATTTAGGCACTTAGCCCATTTACATTCTGGGTAACTATTGAGGGATATGAATTTAGTGCTACTGTATTGCCTGTAAGGTGACTATTACTATATGTTGTCTCTGTGCCTTTCTTGTCTACTACTTCTAGGCTCTCTCTTTGCTTAGAGGACCCCTTTCAATATTTCCTGTAGAGCTGGTTTGGTGTTTACAAATTGTTTTAGTTTTTTTGTCCTGGAAGCTTTTTATCTCTCCTTCTATTTTCTGGGATAGCCTAGCTGGATATAGTATTATTGGCTGCATGTTTTTTTCATATCGTGTTCTGAATATATCAAGCCAGTCCTTTCTGGATAGCCAGGTCTCTGTGGGTCAGTCTGCTGCCAATCTAGTATTTTTATCATTGTATGTTACAGATTCCTTGTCCCGGCTGCTTTAAGGATTTTCTCTTTGTCACTAAGACTTGTAAATTTTACTATTAGGTTACAGGTTGTGGACCTATTTTTATTGATTTTGACAGACTTCTCTGTGCCTCCTGGATTTTGGTGCTTATTCCCTTTGCCATACTAGGGAAATTCTCTACAATAATTTGTTCCAATATACCTTCTGCTCCCTTCTCTCTTTCTTCTTCTTTGGAATCCCAATTATCCTAATGTAGTTTTGTCTTATGGTATCACTGATTGCTTGAATTCTCCCCTCATGGTCCAGTATTTGTTTGTCTCTCTTTTGCTCAGCTTCTTTATTCTCTATCATTTGGTCTTCTAGATCACTAATTCTTTCTTCTGCCTCATTTATCCTAGCAGTAGGAGCCCCCATTTTTTATTGTACCTCATTAATAGCTTTTTTGATTTCAGCTTGCTTAGATCTTAGTTCTTTTATTTCTCCAGAAAGGGCTTTTATTTCTCCAGATAGAGTTTCTCTAATATCTTCCATGCCTTTTTCGAGACCAGCTAGCACCTTGAGAATCATCATTCCGAACTCTAGATCTGACATATTACCAATGTCCATATTGATTAAGTCCCTAGCCTTTAGTACTGCCTCTTGTTTTTTGTTTTGTTTTGTTTTTGTTCTTGTTTTTTGTTTTTGTTTTGTGGTGAGTTTCTCTGCCTTGTCATTTTATCCAGATAAGAATATATGAAGGAGAGAATAAAATACTAAAGGGTGGCAAAGACCCCCGAAAATGTTTGTTAACCAAATCAGAAGATACCCCAAATTGTGGGGGGACACAAAGTAAGGGTAAACACGATGAAGGGATGGAATATGACTATAAAGATGAAAAAATTTTTAAAAATTCTAAAAAAGGAGTTGATATGTTGGTTGGGAAAAGAAAGAAAAAGAAATTAGAGAGAATTTGCTCAGGCTGGAGGCTCGAACAAGGCCCTATGCTAGATTTAGGGTATATTTTGATCTATTAGAAGTAGTCGCATCCCATTTTTTAGAAGAAAAAACCCTATGTGTATACAAAAAATAAAGTTGGATAAAATATGACTATAATAATGAAGGTTCAAAAATATTTTTTTGTGAAATGTATTGTTAAGATAAACTAGTTAAAAATGTTAAAAGAGGTACGAGTAAAAGTTTAAAAAATTAGAATAGGAAAAAAATAAAATAAAAAACATTAACTTTGCAAGACTAAAGAATCATGGGGAGAAATCCATGAATTCCATGCTTTGCTTGCTCCACTGGAATTCTGCTGTTCTTCTTGATAAGTGATCTTAGTCTTGGCTGGATTTCTTGCTGATCTTCTGGAGGAGGGGTCTATTGTAGTGATTCTCAAGTGTCTTTGCCCAAGGCAGAATTGCACTGCCCTTTTCAGGGGCCGGGCTAAGTAATCTGCTTGGGTTCGATTTTGGGAGCTTTTGTTCCCTGAACACTTTCCATAGAGCTCTGGAGGACCAGAATGAAAATGGCAGCCTCCCAATCTCTGGCCCAGAGGAGCCGAGAGTTTGGGGCCCCACTCCTCAGTGCGCCCTCGGAGAAAAGCACTCAATCATTCCCGTCTCCCTGGTCTCCAGCCATGCTCTGAGCTCACTCAGCCTGTGACCAAGTGTCTCTGTCTCTAGCACACAGCCCACCTGGAGTCTCCAAGCCCAGCATATCCCTGCCACTCTTCCAATGGGGTGTCCCCAGATCTGCCACTTGTGGGGTCCCTTCTCAAAGAGCAGTGGTCTGACTGTGCCACGGATCACAGTTTAAGGTAACCCCTGAGTTGAGATCTCTCTCCTTGGCTCCGCCTCTGTAACCAGCTTACCCCGCTCGAATACCTGCAATATCTGCTACACTCAGACACCCCCAAACCTTCTGTGACCCTGCGGGAACTGAGACCATGCTCTCTCCGTGTGGGCTCCACCCCAGCTTAGCCTCTGGAGCCATATCCCTCAGTGGAGCAGACTTTTTAAAGTTCTGATTTTGTGCTCCATTGCTCTGCCACTTGCTGGGAGCCAGCCCCTCCCCCGGTGGTCTATCTTCTCGTCACTTTGGATTCACTTCTACGCCGGTCCTACCTTTCACAAAGTGGTCAATTTTCTGTTTCTAGAATTGCTGCCCTTCTTCTCTTAGATCTCCTGTTGGATTTGTAGGTGTTGGGAATGGTTTGATAAACTATCTAGCTGATCTCCTGCTACCTGATGTCATCTCAGCCTGCTACTCCTTTGCCATCTTCAGAATTTAGGTTTTTATGAAGTTACTGAAAACATGTGTATTTCTTCCCTTTAGGCATTTACCAAGTAATAATCTAGCTACATAAGAATGTAGGCTGAGCTGGAATGCATAATTTATATAACTGTAGTCCCAGAAGTGTGAAAAAATGAAGTGGAAGGACTACTCCCAGGAAACTCCTTGAAAGTCTTGACAAAGATTTGAGCTTGATGAGAGTTTTGCTTAGCCCGTTAATCTTGGAATCCAGATGTATATTATGGCCCTGTTTACCGGTCAACCTCACTGAAAAACTACAGATTGCTACTTTTTCACTTTTTTAATTTCAAATTTGTTTCAGTCACATAATGTGCATTTGGTAGCTTTGTTTATGTTTCCATTTGTAGCCAGTAACATGCAGTGTATCCTTCTGGCTAGATGATGCAGTAGCTGAGCATTCTGCCAATAGGCTTAAACTCGGGAGAGGTTGTTGCAAGAGGTTTTATGCAATCCATATTGGTTATATACCTTTGAGTAATTAATTGTTTTATAGCAACAACTAGTGGGTTCTGGACAGAGTGATTTTCTTTATTTTAATGTTTGGAAGGAACCCAGTCAATTATTCTCTTTCCCTGTAGAACTTGATTTTTTGGCTTCATTGAATTAGGTTAATTAGGAAAGCAATGTACCACCTTCCACTGCCACCTCCACAGAATTTTTAGAGAATAATTCATTTGTGTTATAATGGCCTATCAAAAGAAGCAAATTAACTTTCACAGGAAAAATATTAAATATCCAATTTTTATTTATGCTATATATAGTATAGATAAATACATACAGTTTGTATGAAATATAAATATAATATATAATACAATATAACATAATATAAATATAAATAATACTAACATAATATTTATTTATATGTAATTTTATGTGTATATATGTGTGTGTATTTGCTTTGAGTTCCCATAGAAGCAAACATGTGATAAAATTGAGTAGAAAGTTGAGTAGAAAGATTGCCACTAGTAAGCCCTTCTTGGCATCAAATCTAATCTGAGTTTCTATGAGAAAAATCAGAATTGTCTGTGGTTCGGAAGTAGAAGAGGGGTACCACCCCCTAGTGATGGTGTGCCTGGACAGATTGCTCTCGGTTTAATGTAAGAGGTTCTCTCTACATTTTTATCTACAGAAAGCATTCTCTCTCTACCTTCTGACTTCCTAGAATTATTATTTGGGACTCAAATCTTTGAGTCCCTATAAATTCTTCCAGACTGCTGCCTTGCCCATGCATTGACCAAACATGATCACCTAGCTTTGGAAATGAACAGTAGATGTTGTTTGTAAAGAAGTCTGGGACATAAAAGCAGTCACTTCACTTTAGCTTCAGATGGTTTCTCTTTCAAAATGGTGTTAATAACATCAGCATCTGTAAACTTAAACTTTTCAAGTCTTTATTCTGTTCCAAGGACTATAATCAGTACTTCATACACATCGTCGAGTTCGGTCATTACAACAACCCACCGGCCTCTTCTTTGGTGCCACTTACCTCATGCAAGCTGGTAGGTAGGAAATGGCATTCCTATAATGAGGAAATGTTATCGTTCCATAAGTTATTTTACAGTATACTCATGTTGTGAAATATTCTGGAAAATCTTTTTTCACAATCAAAAGGAAAGAGTTGTGTAAGAAGATCTTCAGAAAATAGTTGAAGATCTGCAGCCTCCTTATTTAGTGCACGTAGAGTCCCCACTGGTGTCTACAACTGATGGATAAACTGTACATCTCGAGAAGCTGTGGGTATAGGGGAAGCAATTGCAGACTTGTTTCTCTGACCTAAATTAATAGATAAATGAAGATAGCCAAAAACTGGATCAGGTTTTTAATTTTGATGAAAAAATGTCTCTATTTGGAACCACATCACCTTCAATCCCTACTTTTTTTCCTTTAAGATTAAGTTATTTATTTTGGAGAGAGAAAGAGAGAGGGAGCCCAAGCACATATGTTGGAGGGGCAGAGGGAGATGGAAAGAAAGAATCCTCAAACGGTCTCTTCACTGAGCTGAGCATGGAGCGCCACATGGGGCTGAATCCTACAGACCTGAGATCCTGACCTGAGCTGAAATCAAGAGTCAGACACTTAACCAACTGAGCCACCCGGGCACCCCTAAATACCTACTCTCTGAGTGAAGAAGCACAAACCCCCAGTGAGGCTGGAAACATTGACTATGATGTTTGCTGAAAATATCACTAAATATTTAACTGTTCTACTATTTTTATTGTGTTTTTTGTTTTGTTTTGCTTTGCTTTGCTTTATTCCTGGGGTTTTTGTTTGTTGCCTGTTTTTAAAATTACTTTATTTTTGGTAGTGCTCTGATAGTGGAACACACAGAATGCATTTTTTTCAGGTACCTACATATGGTGTTACAGATTTTATAGCAAAGGGAAATTACAGGTGAGTGGGGTTGAGTAGTCTACCCACTTTCACATGGTTGCTAAGGGGTAGATCCAGGAGTGGAGTCTGCCAGTTCCAGGGCCAGCCCTCTCTTAACTTCTATGACATAAGTATCAAACTATATTTAATTCCTTTCTCCTGATTGCAGTCATTGTTTATTATGACAAAAGAAAACTTTAATATAAGAGGGATCCCGTCTTGGGCACTGTGTTCTGCAAGACGGGTCTCTTTTGGGTTAACACCTGTTGATTAATTGATCCCTTTATTTTCATGAAATATGTCTCTTCACCTCTAAGAATATCTTCTGTTCTGGTTTATTCTCTGATAATAACTGAGCCAACCAGCTTTCTTATTACTGTTGCATTGTGTATCCTATCCCTTCATTTTTCATGTAGCTGTGTCTTTATAGTTAGAATGGAGTCGGGATTTTCAATATCACATGGGAGAGGTTAAACAGAAGGTTTTACTGGAAAAGGAGGAAGCTTGCAAAACAACAGAGGAACCAAAGCACTGTGCTCTCTCCAAATGTCCAGCACTGGCTCAGGACACAGGCTGTCCATGCTGGAAACCCTGGATCCATGAGAAGGGCCATCCCCAAGGCTGGCTTACAGATGGACCCTCAGTTGGCCTCAGCTAGGTTGTCACCTCTCCTGCTGGGAGGAAGGTGAAAGATGGGGCTCTCCAGAGAGCCCAGAGTGAACATCTCTTTCTCTTCCTCCTCCTTCTTTAAAAATCAATAAATGGTGCTCTTTACCTCATGCCTCCTCCAACTGTGCTCTATTCTCCCTTTCTCCAAACTTTTGGTCAAGATGACATGGCTTATGAAAGTATGGAGAGATTTTTAGTGCATGAATGTGTATTCTGGTGAAAGAAAAATGAAGCTCTTACTGTTTTTGGCACATTAGCCCTTGAAACAGTTCTTGCTGAGTTCCGGTCATGGAAGAACACAGGGCTGAGGAGGGAGCCAGAAAACAGTTGGATCTTCTCCATGTAAATTAAACATCACTAAAGTATAAGTCCAGGCACACAGATTCAGTTTCACTGTGTTAATTGTCGTTAACATAACGATTCCATGTTCCTCTGGTTATGATCCATTTGGACCACAGAGGGGGACTCCCTGCCCCTCCTTCTGCATGTCCCGGGAAGCCTGCTGCTTCTGCTACAATGCTTGGCAGAGTCCAGGCCTGAACGCTCTTAGCCTATCTCCTGCTGTACCTTTCTGTGTCTTTTTCTTCATTAGGAAATAGAATCTAATTTAATTTCTTAATTAGAGATTGACTTACTTATGAAATCATTTTTCAAAGCTTAGTGGTGTGATGTGCTTTGAAACAAGTGTGTACTCAGGCCTCGAACACGTTCCCAGGTCAGAAAATGCCATCGTTGTCAGGTTGTACTTAGGACATATTTTCTGTAGGGAATCTAGTTTCCATTTCAATAAAAAATAGAAGGATCAGTTTCACTCCCTATTTACAGGTGTGTGTACTAGTATGTGAATAAAGTAGAAGGAGATAATCTGCCATTCAGAAACGCAGGTGTGTGAATATGTGTTTAAACATAATTCAGATTTATTGCTACAAAAGGATGGTTTCTTTCAACATTCCCCAGACAGATGAAGCTCATTGATAATACTATTACAAAGAAAAATAGTATAGCTTTAATTATTAATTACTATTAATTTGCTGAGAAAATCTTCCAAAGAGACCCCACCCCTTTTACTTGTATCTCTGCAACAATGTAACATGTAGGCCAATTCCATGTCTTAACAAAGTACAGCAGATACATTTGGCATTGTTATTCAAGTTAGATTTATATTTATGGATTATCTGTATATTCTTGTATGCTCTCCTAAGGCAATGAGTTCTGTAGAAATATGCCATTTATTTTAATTTTTTAGGAGGGTACATTTTTATTTGCATAGCCCCATCTCTTCTGGATGCCATAATTTTAATAAAACGGATTGGCTGAAAATGATTGCCCTAAGCTATAGTGCATTATTGTTTGGCAGAGGGATTGTTGCTATATGGGGGAAAAAATGGGATTTGAATCACATCACTGCTGTTTGCATCCAACTTGTAGAATGCATGGAATCTTTAACAAAATAGGCAAGATTAGAGATGTGCTGTCTTTTCAACTCATTCAACACATATCTACAATTTAGCCTGTTGAAAAGATAGTAAGAAAGCAAGCACCCAAATGTTCCACTGGAACATTGTGCTGTTTTGGTCATGCACCCAAGATGTGTCTGCAAGAAGAATGAAGTCTGTCTTGTGTCTGCCCACTAGTTTTGTCTTTCACATTAAGATTTACGTTTTATGGATTTGCGCTAAGATAAAAAAAGAAAGAAGCAGTTATCACCATGGGAGATCTTGCCTCTTTATCTCTTCCTTTTCATTCTTTCTTTAATTTTCAGGCTGTCTCTTTTCATATCACAAGTCTTACTGAATGAACTGAAGTATCAGTCTCTGTATCTCAGGCATTTCCTTTTTGTTTGGGGTGAAATCCAGTGATCACTCCTGTGCGGAGTGATGGACAGGGAGGGGAACAGATTGAAGTTGTCAAAAGAGAAACCAGAAATATATGATGAAAATCACCAAGCTGTTGAATCTCTGCCTGCCACCTTCATCTCCCAAAAATATCATTTATAAATAGTGGAATAAAGGTTATCTCGCCTTTTGGAGACAGGACACTTTCTATATCATGCCAGATATAACGCTGAAGGTCTTCTGCTTGAAAACGGATTTGCCAGTCAGCTGGAATTTAAGAATATGATTTTGCTCAAGAATCCATATGAGTAGCATATGTTTTCAAATAACTGTCTTTGGCCTGCAGGTACAATTCTGGTGGATAACATGCTGATCAAAGGGACTGCTGGAGGACCAGACCCCACCATCGAACTTTCCTTAAAGGACAATGTGGATTACTGGGTGTTGCTGGACCCTGTGAGGCAAATGCTCTTTCTGAACAGCACGGGCCGAGTTCTGGATAGAGACGTTAGTGACTCTTTTTTCCTTTGTTCCCATGTCACAACCTATTGTGGTATAAGTAACTGCATGTGTTAGTTGATAGCATATCAAACTTTCTCTATAGAATTGGACATGATTTTCTATGTTTATCAACAAAAAACCTTTTTTTTTTAACTCCTGGAAGGAAAAATAAGGAGGGAAGGGATTGTCTGTGTCTAAGAGACCCATCGTATTTCCCCCTGTAATCCAGGAGCAAGTTGGGAGTAGAGCTGGAAGAGTAGGAGAAGCAGGGTGAGACCCACACAGAGTCTGGGAATGCAGCTCAGGTTTGCTTGAGGATGCAGTGAGATGGGCTGAGCACAGGACGTGGTCTCACAAAGGGCAATCATGGGTGGAGGGTTGAGTGTGTGGCCCTGTGCTTCCTGAACTGTAAAGACATTCAAAGAAGGTGAACACGAGTTTCCTGGCACCTTGCCAGTCCAGCGGTGGCAGATGACCTAGGTATTAAGGCAGTGTAACTCAGGTATTCTGTTATGAAGAACAGCTAAGTTGCCAAAGTCATTGACTATTTCTCTTCTGAGGAAGTGAACTTTGCATTACATTCTTGGGTGCAGAGAAGCGTGTGTGTGTGTCGCACCCTGTGGTGGCTATAATAGCCATTACAGGGGACCTTGGGAGAGCATCTCAACATGCCTACTCCCGAATTTCCAGGCTATAAAATCCAAATGTCAGGCATTCAGCGCTTGGTGAACCTGAGTCTCTCGGATTTATGATTCACTTTACAGTACGGTGTGGGGTGGAGGGCCCCTCATTTATTTTGCATCTGAAGTTTAGAGTCTCTCAGAGCTTGGCTGTGAGGAGGGCCATGCACAGGACTCTCCCACCAGGATGGGCTCTTTTTGTCCTCTTGGGGGCTGCAGGGGCACTGACAGAGCCATGGTCACAGTCGTGGAAGGCAGGCACAGTGGAGAGGGGGAGTAGGACTGTCGAGGTCCATGTAGGAGAAGAAGTCTGCCTCGAGCCCACCCCCCACTATGTACTTCTATCACAAACCATCATTTCTACCCCACACTTCATAATTCAGGATGGGTACCTGGAAGGTGTAAAATGGAATAAGGACAGTTGTTATCTTGTCTTGGCTTAATTTATCTTCGAAGTCTTAAGCTTTGTGAGAGCAGTCTGGATAATGGGCCAGACTGGCAAGCTGGGAGATTGCTCCCCGCTGCACTACCTACAGGCATCCTGTACTAGCCTTAATCAGGGCCATTCATCTCTAAGTCCCATGAATTTTATAATGTAACCTGTTAGCAGAATTATAGGATATGTATCTCTTTTAGACCACTGTTATTTTATGTTGTTTACTTTTCTTAACCTAATAGCTGATTATAATAATTTACTGTTTTGCTGGCAAATCATTTTCTTTTTTAAAAACATTTTTGTTTCATTTGAGATTAAATGCACAAGTTCTGGGTCTGAACTGTGAGTAGAGAGAAAGGATATCCTTCAGTATAAATAACCTGGGTTCTGTGTCTCCAACCTAAAACATTATTTATATTATGCACCAAAAATTATCTTTACTTGGAAAGATAAGTATCCACTTCCCTAGTATTATTTTTCTATTTCTGATAAGGGCAGCATTTATTGGATATTAGCGAAACTGAAAAACAGTACCATGGGAATACACTTGAACAAGGACTGACTTGCAGGTAATAATTGCAAAAACAAGTATCACTTAAAGAATCATCTTGGCTGTTTTGTTTTGTTTCATGTGTTTGTTTTTAACACAGTAATCAAAACTAATTTACTTCTACTTAAAATGTCCCTTTCAATTAGGAATGTTATGGTCAAGTTACACTTGCCAAGATATTTTGTAAATTAAAACGTTGTCAGCAAACACCTACCTGAATTAGCTAAAGATGCTGGAGTCAGGGACACCTAAAGGATATTAATTATAAAGTGAATATTGTGCAGAAGAATCTATAAATAAAAATCAAATCATAGGTTCACATATGTGCAGTATGTTGATTTTGCAAACACAGTCATTGAGATCACAGGAAGACAGTAGCTAAAGAGAGCATGAGAGGTGCCTGGGTGGCTCAGTCATTAAGCCTCTGCCTTCAGCTCAGGTCACAATCCCAGGGTCCTGGGATCAAGCCCCACATCGGGTTCCCTGCTCAGCCGGAAGCCTGCTTCTCCCTCTCCCACTCCCCCGTGTTCCTGCTCGCGCGCTCTCTCTCTCTTTCTGTCAAATAAATAAATAAAATCTTAAAAAAAATAGAGAGGATGAGAGTTCATATGAGCTCAAGGCAAGGCTCCCTAGACACAGCACATGCTTCAAATATAGTAGTTTTCAGAGTTTGCTGCTTACAAATGTTTTGCAGAATCATTGGACTTTAGAGGTGGAAGGAATCTCAAAGTTTTGCTAATTGATTATTTCTTTCATGCTCTACTGTGCGATAC
Source organism: Mellivora capensis (assembly GCA_004024625.1). Classification (NCBI taxonomy): domain Eukaryota; kingdom Metazoa; phylum Chordata; class Mammalia; order Carnivora; family Mustelidae; genus Mellivora; species Mellivora capensis. The sequence goes on along the minus strand of PISX010005569.1, from coordinate 87,822 downwards.
ATTTAGACACAGCCAGCCTAACATTCGGCACTTGTCGATGGGGAAATGAGAACAGTAAAGCAACGGGGGTGATTGTTTTATTTGTCTCCATAGATAAGTGTCCTCATGCTATTGTGATATCGTGCCCTTTCTGCATTTTTTATTTTATGCAGTCCTGTAGATGATAAATGCCTTTTGCTTTGTAAAAGTTCTTTTATGCTGAGTGAAATATGTCAAGCAGAGAGAGTCAATTATCATATGGTTTCACTTATTTGCAGAGCATAACAAATAACACGGAGGCCATGGGGAGATGGAGAGGAGAAGGGAGTTGAGGGAAATTGGGTGGGGGGGAGATGAACCATGAGAGACTATGGACTCTGAAAAACAACCTGAGGGTTTTGAAGGGGCGGGGGGTGGGAGGTTGGGGGAGCCAGGTGGTGGGTATTATGGAGGGCACGCATTGCATGGACCACTGGGTGTGGTGCAAAAACTGAATTCTGTTACGCTGAAAAGAAATGAAATTAAAAAAATATGGAGATGTTAAAAAAAAGTTATTTAAAAAAATCTTTCTTAAAGACATAACAGGTTATTTATCTTAGGTTAACCTTCCATGATTTTTGTTTGCTTGTTTTGTTCTGCATCATTGTTGTTGTTGATTGTTGTGTTGTTGTCAGTTTTGCTAGCCTCCTGCTCTCATGTACTCTGCTTAGGTGAAGGAAGTCTAAGTCCACTCAGCTAATTAACTAGGAAGTCGTGCTGCCAAATAGTTGGGTTTTGGTGTCAGGGAATTCTTCTTCGATAAATGTGGGAGGTGGATTTAAGCAAAGAGTTAGAACTCTAAGTATAAACATAGTAAAAGGAGTAGCATAGAAGAAGCCAGAAGCAGGAGAAGAATAAGTATAACAGTAACAGTGGGAGGTGTGGACCTGCTAGCTAGTAAAGGGTGCCGTCGAGTTAAAGAGTGACAAAAAAGGGGGGGGGGGAGTTTGATGTCAAGAAACTGACATATCTTTATAACATATCAGGGATGAATTGATCATTAAGAAATAGGTCCTCAGAAACTCACCCTATTGCTGTTTACCAGTACTAAATTTCCACAAGTCAAGATAGTAATGCTACTAGGCTGAAATCCACTCTGATTGCTGGATTTGTTGGTGAGTCTTCATTTTGGGGAGGGGGAGCACTTGGCCAGGATTCTGATCAAATCTGTGGACTCATTCCTCAAGAAAAAAAGTTTATTTGCACATGAATAAATGATATGCCATCAAATTCAAGAGTTTCACTCACTACAAAGGTTACATAGACCCAGGGTTAGAGATCTCACCTTGGCTAATGCATCTTCCTACCTTCCTTACTCTCAAATTGTTAGAGGATCTTGCATCTCAAAATGGAAATTGTAAATAGAACCAAGGGAAGGAATGATTACTTACTGCATATGTACTCATATCTATCCCAACCCACTGGAGTAACTTGCTGTAGTCTTTTTTTTTTTTTGTAACTTGCGTGGTCTTATGCATTCCCTAGCTATTAGATGTCTGCCACAAATCCCTTAATAGAAAGTGATCTCTGCGTACCTCAGAAAAAATAAATCTCAATACAACCTCTTACATCAATGCAATTTACCATGTCCTATGTTAACCTTTGAATTTTTTAAATTCTTGTGAATTGCTCTGCCTGATGCCACAGTGCTTTTTAGGGCTTTATTCATCAAAGTCTAAAGGCTTTTATTCTGAAAATTCTTAAGCCAGTGCCCATCTGTTTTATGTGAAGCATAGATTATTGCTACTAGGAAAAGAGTGTGTACATCAGCGCATTTAGTCCAAATCTAATCACAACTGGAAATTTTAATTTTACTTAATTATAAAATAATACATGCTTATGGTAGACATATCAGAAAATAAAAAGCATAGGTACAAACATTGCTCTTCCACTTAAGGAAAGTATTTAATATGCATCCTGCTGTATATTATTTCAAGCCTATATATATATATACATATATATATATATATATATGAGCATATGTCTTTATATCACACTCTATATAATACATTCAGCCTGCTTTTTTTTAAAGAATTATTTATTTATTTTAAAGGGAGAGAGCATAGAGGAGAGGGGCAGAAGAAGAGGGAGAGAGAGAATCTCAAGCAGACTCCCCGCTGAGCATGGAGCTCAATGCAGGGCTCAGACTCAGGACCCCAGGATCACGACCTTAGCTAAAACCAAGAGTTAGAGTCTCGGGGTGCCTGGGTGGCTCAGTGGGTTAAAGCCTCTGCCTTTGGCTCAGGTCATGATCCCAGGATTCTGGGATCGAGCCCCGCATGAGGCTCTCTGCTCAGCGGGGAGCCTGCTTTCCCCTCTCTCTTTCTCTGCCTGCCTCTCTGCCTACGTGTGATCTCTGTCAAATAAATAAAAAAAATCTTAAAAAAAAAAGGGCTAGAGCCTCAACTGGCTGAGTACTCAGGCACCTCTTTTCTGCCTGCTTTTATTTATTTATTTTTATTATTTTTTTAAAGATTGTATTTATTTGACAGAGAGAAAGATCACAAGTAGGCAGAGAGAGAGGGGGAAGCAGGCTCCCTGATGAGCAGAGAGCCCGATGCAGGGCTTGATCCCAGGACCCTGAGATCATGACCTGAGCTGAAAGCAGAGGCTTAACCCACTGAGCCACCCAGGCACCCTTCTGCCTACTTTTAAAATGTGACTTGTAATATACCTCCGTCCTTGTGGATGAATGTATATATGTAATCATTTTTAATGGCTGCATAGGGTTTTACTGGATAAATAAATGGAGATTATTTTTCAAAACAAATCTCCTATTTTGGACATCAAGTCAGTTTGCAGTTCTTTTTTTTTTTAAGATTTATTTATTATTTGACAGAGAGATAGAAAGAGAACACAAGTAAGCAGAGTGGCAGGCAAAGGGAGAGAGAGAAGCAGGCTCTCTGCCGATCAGGGAGCCCGATGCGGGGCTCGATCCCAGGACCCTGGAATCATTACCTGAACTGAAGGCAGAGGCTTCAACCCACTGAGCCACCCAGGCACCCCCAGTTTGCAGTTCTTGATGGCTTTCTGTTCTTGTGATGTCTTTGTCTAGTTTTACTTTTTGTTGACCTTTTCTGTTGTCTTTTATTCTCTATTTCATTTATTTCTTGTCTGATCTTTGTTATTTTCTCTCTGGTACTAACTTTAGGTTTCATTTGTTCTTCTAGCTCCTTGAGTTGTAAGCTTAGATCATTTATTTGAGATTTTTCTGGTCTCTTGTACACATTTATCCCTATAAACTTCCCTTTTGGAACTCCATTTTCTTCATCTTGTGAATTGAGTATGTTGTATTTCAATTTTCAATTGTCTCACAGCATTATTTTTTAAATTTCTTTTTATTTTTTTCTTTGGCCCATTGGTTGTTCAGTAACATGTAGTTTAATCTCCATGTGTTTGTGAATTTTCTAGGGTTCTTCTTATCATTGATTTCTAGTTTCACACTATTGTGGTTGGAAAACACCTTGATATAATTTCAACATCCTTTAATTTATTGCAGATTTCTTTGTGGCCTACCATGTGATTGATCATGGGTAATGCTCCATGTGTACTTGAGAAGAAATACATTCTGCTGCTTTTGGATAGAATAGGCTGTATGTGTCTAAGTCCATCTGGTCTACCGTGTTGTTCAAGGCCAATGTTTCCTTATTGATTTTCTGTCTGAATGATCTATGCATTGATGTAAGTGGGGCATTAAAGTCCCCTGCTATTATTGTATTGCTGTCTATCTCTCCCCTTAGGTCTGTTAATATTTACTTTATATATTTAGGTGCTCCTATATTGTCTGCATAAATGTTTACAGATTCTCTCATTGGATCACCTCTTTTTCATTATATAATGTCCTTTGTCTCTTATTATAGCCTGTGTTTTGGAATCTTTCTATTTGCTGATATAAGCATACTTTCCTCTGCATTCTCTGAGTTTCCTGATATGCAAGTTCTTTAGGTGGTTGCCAACATTCTTAGAGTTGTTCATTTTGTGAAAATAATGAATCATAACAAAAAATGTGAATGCTCTGAGTAGCAAAACAGAGCCAACCATCAGGGTTTGACCCTAATAACAACTGCCAAAATTCCATGTTATATCACTAGGTTAGAATTTATTTTAGCACTTCTTAGGAAAAAATTGCTCTGGAAATACTATGTTAGTGGAATTTTTTCCACTGAGCTTTTCAAATACAATGAAGCTCTTCTAGTGTCTTAGCCCATTTGGACTGCCATAACAAAATACCACAGACTGGATGGCTTAGAAATGACAGAAACTTATTTCTCATAGTTCCAGAGGCTAAGTGTATGGAACCAGGGTGCCATCAACATCAGGTGAGGGTCCTTTCCAGGTTACAGACTTCTTGTACTCTCACATGCTGGAAAAGAACCAGGATGCTCTCTGAGGCCTCTTTTGTAAGGGTATTAATCTCATCACCTGATCACCTGATTCATGTTGTTAAAGGGAAGTAAGAAGTAGATGATGGAACTCACCAGATGTTAGAACTCCTGCCTCTTACCTTCATCTCCCCAAAATATTTTTTTTAATTTATTTATTTGTCAGAGAGAGAGGGAGAGAGAGTGAGCACAGGCAGACAGAGTGGCAGGCAGAGGCAGCAGGAGAAGCAGGCTCCCTGCCGAGCAAGGAGCCCGATGTGGGACTTGATCCCAGGACGCTGGAATCATGACCTGAGCCGAAGGCAGCCGCTTAACCAACTGAGCCACCCAGGCGTCCCTCACCAAAATATTTTTTATAAGTAGCATAATAAAGGTATGTTTGCCTTTTTGAAGTAATACATTTTTAAATCACACCTAACATTGAATATTTTCTGCATTGAAACATATTTGTCAGTCAGCCCAAAGCCCTCCCTCCTAATACCATCTTATTGGGCATTAGGATTTCCCCATGTGAATTTTAGAGGGACGGAATATTCAGATCATTGCATAGGGATATTCTGATTTTACTCAAAGGTCTTTGGCTTATAAGAAAGACACAAAAATGCTTCCAAATGAGCTCAAGTCAGTGGGTGAAGAATATTAAGAGTATTAACATCATAGACATGAAAAATAATTTGATTTTAGAAATATTGCCAATTTGGGACACCTGGGTGGCTCAGTTGATTAAGTGGCTGCCTTTGGCTCAGGTCATGATTCTGAAGTCCCGGGATCGAGTCCCACATCAGGATCCCTGCTCGTCAGGGAGTCTGCTTCTCCCTCTGACCCTCCCTCTTCTCATGCTATCTCACTCTCATTCTCTCTCAAATAAATAAATAAAATTGTAAAAAAAAAAAAAAGAAGAAGAAATATTGCCAGTGTATCAGGGACAGAGGAATCTACATGTTCTTGGACCACATGATCTCTAATTTCCACATTTCTCTGTGTATATGTTGCGTTTTCTTCTTCCTGCAGATCAGAATCCTCTGTGTACTTATAATTTTGTCCCCCCACCTGTTAGGATCCATGTTCATTTCCACCTGTTCTTTCTGCAGTGGTTGGGAAAACTGTGTTTCCCCAAGAAGGAATTATAAATCATATTTTCTACACTTTGTTCATTGAGGCCATAAATTATCTCTTAATGGGAGTATTTGAACAGTATGGCTGCATAGAACTAAAAGAAAATCTAATATAAATAAGTAAATATTTTAAGATTCAATGTTAAAAATAAGTAAAATAACATGATATTTATGGAAATTTCTGAGCATTTAAATAAAATGTAAAGCTTATCAAGCCTCCCATATTTGCATTTAACTAGAGAACTTCTCTGTGGTATGGTATACATAGGAGCCTTGGACAGTTTTCAAGCTTGGTTCATAAGTCTTGCTCTGATGGTCATTATTTTTTTATTCCCTATTTTTATTTCTGTTTATTGAAGTTTCTTACATTTTCTTCAGTAAAAAGAGAGAGAGAAAGAGAATGCAAAGGTGTAAAATGAAGAGTCTTAAATGATAAAACAACCAAAATATGTTGTCTGGCATGAAAAGTAGATATCAGTAATGAAGGAGCATCACATGAGGTGTTTGAAATCCAGAGGAGTGTCTCACCTGACCAATATCCCCTTGTCACTATTGGGCATGGGATAGTATGGTCATAATGACATGGATAACTAAAACAATAATAGAAACAAAAATATGATTCTGGAACAGTCCTGTTACACTTATTGCAAAACTCTGGGCAAACTTTTAAAAACTTTGAAGAGAGGGAAATAATGTTCATGGAAGTCCCAAACGTCTCACCTTCTCATCTTCCAGACTCTAAGTTGGCGGCTGCACTTAGCTGAGCTTTGACTACTGGCCCCTGACCAGCGACCATGTCATCACTGGGCTACCCGTGTTCTCCTCCAGGGCCTGCAGGTCTCAGTGGCCAACAACACAGCTGCACAATGAGCCTCTCAGTCCTCGCTTGGACTCTGGGGCAATCTCCTCACAGTCCTCTCACCATATGTCATGATCCAACCTGGTGTACCTTCAGTGCCCCAAACACGGTCCCAACCTTCTCAGTAGATGCCTTCTCATTGTAGTCAGGCCTTCTCTGGTACTCTTTGATTTTTTTTGAAGATTTATTTATTGATTTGAGAGAGAGAGAATGAGAGTGGGTAGAGGGGCAGAGGGAAAGAAACTCAAAGAGACCCCAAGCAGAGTGCAGAGCCCGACATGGGGCTCGATCCCATGACCCTAAGATCAGACCTGAGCCGAAACCAAGAGTGGAGTCTTCACCTTCTACACCAACCAGGGGCCTCTCCCTGGTAATCCTTTTAATCTATGTTTTAAAATTACCTTTACCCTCTGCCATCAGTTGAATGTCATCTACTACCAAGACATGCCTTAAATGCCACTCTTTACATAAAAGATTTCTGCATGTTACACTGGTATGTAGTTTCTTGCTCTAAACTCTAAAGCCTTCAAATGTCTTGACTTGCTTTAGTTTTATGATCATGTCATATCAATTTTATGGGATTTGTTTACTGCACAAGGACTGCTTCATATTAATCCCAAACCACACTGAATTATGAATTTAATAAATACAATTCACTAAACTGAAAGTCCTTAAGAGTTGATTATGAAAGATTTCTCTAGGTATTACATTATCCTAATTATATTATCAAATTGGCACTTACTTCTTTAGACAACTTGTGTCAATAAATATATCATTTACTATGAAACTTTAATTTGTGAGGGACGCTCATAACTCTTGCCAGCCATTTCCTTTAAGTTCGTTTCATTGTTTAAAACTAATTTCTTGGGTCACCTGGGTGGCTCAGATAGTTAAGCATCTGCCTTCAGCTCAGGTCATGATCTCCAGGTCCTGAGATTGAATTTCAGGTTGGGCTCCCAGCTCAATGGGAAGCCTGCTTCTTCCTCTCCCTCTGTCTCTCCCCCTGCTTGTTCTCACTCTGTCTCTGTATCTCTTTTAAATGAATAAATTTAAAAATGTTTAACAAAAAAAAAATTTCTACAACATACTGTATCTTACTTCCTTTCAGTGTCTTCCAATTGATTTGTGAAATAATGAAGATTTTTCATTTTGTAAAGGAAGTAAATACATAGGAAGACAAATCATGACAAAATCTTTTCATTCCAGTGAGGACTGAATAAAATTGGCCTTCGTTTAAGGAAAAATAAAATCAAGTCTTATATAGGTTAGCTAAAAATTTGTTTTCTCTTTAAACCATAAGGCCTCTAAATAACATGGTTTCTAGAGAAAACTCAGTTCCCCTGGGGTTTAAGATGAATGCTATAATCAACACTGTTCACATCAGTAAATTTCTTACAGAAACCTTACTCTGCGTGTTAAATCGTAAGTGATTGTCTGAAAAACTCATAATAGAATTTTTCATTTTTGTCTTCCTTCACATTACAAAATTCAATATATTTGTTGGAAATGTTTCTTTCCTTACTTTCTACTCTCAGACCCACTCATGAGATAACCTCCATCCACCATTGGTATGTATCCTTTCAAAACTTAAGTTATGCATATCAAGACCCATACCCACAAGCAGGTTAACATAAATATGCATTCATATATTCTGTTAAATATTCATTTTAAATCGGGAGAGTAGTTGGCATGTCTAGGTATATGTGAATGGTAGTTGTTTTAAGTAATTAGCCCCCAAATTTATATAGTGTTTTTTCTTCTTCTTCTTCTTTATGTATGAAGCAATTTAAGAGAATTAGGGAAGAAAAAATTGGCAGGACTTATTTTTGCCAGCAGGTAGGAAAGATAACCTAAAACTTCCCTAACATATTCCTAAGCATTTTGTAGTCCCTCAACTCTCACTGACTTGTAGAACTTTACTTGATATATTTATGACCTTCTTATACAGCAGAATAGAATCCTTTCCAAGGCGAGATTACATGTGTTATATGAGCCGCGGGGAATTCTGGCCTTCAACGTGATCCATTATGGTTGGGATTTATTGTAAGCTAAGGCCTATCCATGCTACTCACAGTTGCATAGGGAGCTGAAGTTAAGAGCGGCCAGAGTTCCAAGTGACCTAGTTATGTCTAATTTATGGGCACGTCGCAGGACTAAGTAGGGGCTCAGTACACTGTGCATTTGCTTCCCTTCTTGCAAAGATTGTGACCTCTCTGTCCCAGCACTCCCACGCTCCCACTCAATATAGCACTACAAGTTGAAAGGAAACGGTTTTATAGGTCTCTTGTAATATTTAGAAGATAAATAACTTTAGAATTCACCTGTCTTCTAATGGGTGCCAAGGGCGAACAGTACAAGTATTTGTTTTTTGTATTTTTGTTTTTGTCTCTGTGGTGTTTTTGTTGGTTTGTTTTGTTTGTTTTTTACTTTCCAATTGAAATATGCATGACTTTCCTTTAAAATCCAAGCTAACAGTACAAATACATGTTTTTGTTTTGTTGTGTTTTTTTTTTGTCTTTGTGATTTTTTGGGGGAGGTTATGTTATTTGTTGTTGCTTGGTTTTTGCTTTTTACTTTACAATTGAAATACGCAGGACTTTCCTTAAAAATCTATTAAAGAAAACACTTTGAAACTGATAGTAAAAATGGAGAGACCTAATCTTTTGAAATGATCTTTTTGCCTCAAGGCTGCAGATTTTCAGGAATGGGCTTGCTTTATAAGATGGTCCATTCAATTCTGTGCTGCTTTGGATTAATACAAAACCACTACTTATATTGAAAAAAAAACCACACTTTGCAAAATTTTTATTCATTGTGGTTCTTTCTGCTCTCTGAGACTGCCATGAATAAGCTAGTAGAGCTTCTCAAAATAACCATTCAGCTTTCTGATGCATCTTGCATTTTTTAGCTTAAATATCCTCAATTTTTATCACACTTTCTCAAGATGTTCAGACTTCACAGCTGTCTATAAAATGGTGCTCACTCTAGTCCACCGATCTCTGCACTGATATTATTAATGAATATGAAGTTTGTATGACTTTACTGCCCCTGCAGTTCATTTACAGTGTCAATGTATAAACCCATCCCTTACTCATCAAAATGTCATTGTTATATTTTCAAATGAATGTTCATAGTTATATGGTACACACCATAGTGTACATGGGTAATTAAGGTGGTTTTTGTTGTTATTGTTGTTGTTTGTCCTGATACCAACAAGGTGAATTAAAGTTATTATTGTAAAAATACATCATTATATAACCTGGTATTCTGACTTATTAAAATGACTTGGAATTCTGCCTTTCATCATTAAATGTATGAGGTATCCCTCTGAGCTTTGTGACATTTACTGATTTTATACACAGGACTTTACTGCCATCATTTATGTCAGTAATTAAAAGGGAAACGGGGTGGGTATTAGAACACAGTATACAGACCTTTACCAGGTACCTGCCTGCATATGTTAATGATTCTTAAATTTATTCTCTCTAGGTACATTTATTCAGTCAGGTACAAATAAATTAAAATGCCTTTTTCCTTTACCGCTTGTAAAAAAATACCTTGAGATTCAACAAAGTTCACTTAAGTTTAGATATGTTCCCTACAGCATTCTTCTTACTTAGAAATGTGGCCTGTGACATTTTTAATGAATGTATCCTAGCCTTGGTGACCCTTGCTGTGTCTTTAAATCCATTTCAATCCAAATATTTAATAAGTTATTTCATAATCCAAGATTATCAGTTTGTATTTCATAAAATCCATGCATTTTGCTTTCTTGGTTTATAAATAAAAACACAGTTCAAATCTGCTAGGTGTGCCTGGCTCAGGGTAACCTTGGGTGATCCTTATAGTGATCCTATCATATTGGTATTTTTATCCTGATTTTGCTCGGAATGTATGGTTAGTGGGTCTCCGTAAGTAGCTGGAAGCCATGCATTCTGATATGGGCAGATTATTGCCTGTAGGCACAGTGTGGTTACTGGGCAGAGAGCCTTAGTCATGATAACACCCAATGCCAGGTTTATGGACCTTCCAGCCCAGTGAAGGGAGGCAGACTGAAATCAATATGTAAAATGTGTAATATGCCAAGAAGCAGGTGAGAAAACCAATAAAGAAAGATAAACAGTGAGGGGAGAAGTTGGAAGGAGAGAGCAAACTGGAGATCTCGTCTTTCCAATGGGTGGCCAGAATATGTCATTCTGATAAAGTGATGTATTTAGAGGGAAAATTTTATAAGCTAGAAGAAGATTTAAAAACCTCAAAGGAATATTTTGTAGCATTAAACACATTGACTCAAGGGTCAAAGAAATATAGGTTTGCATCCCAATTCTGGAACCTCTTGGCCATGTGACCCGAGTTATTAAGTGCCCTTTGGATGACACTTTTCCCCTTCAGGAATTTATCATTAAAAGGGGGACAAGTGGGCATATATTTATATACACATTATTATTGAAATATGGTTTATAATGATAAAAATGTACATCATCAAACATCTTATTATTAGTCTGTACCAAGAGAAATTATGCTATGGACTCATAATGCAGTACGGTTAAATCACATGATACAGCATCATATTATATACCAAAATGCCTTAATAAATTTATATTTACCAACATGGGATGATTTACTGTGTGTGTGTGTGTTCATGTGTAATAGGTGTATATTTGGAGAAAGAAAGATCAGCAAATAAGCATTTAAATGTATAGAACGAGTAAGTTTGGTTGGATTGTGAATGGATTCTCTTCTTTTGATTATATTTAATTTTTATCAGATATAAATATATTTTAGCACAAGTGTAAATGAGCATGCATGTTATGCAACCCCTCTTCCCCAGAGATTTTACCATGAGCACACCGTTTTTACAGATGGCAAGTTCATATCATTGCTTTCTTAACTCCTGGAGGGACAGACTCCATTTTGTCCCTCTGTCTCTGCACTGGTTCTGTGATTGTGCTCACCACCATCCTCAGAGGGTCCACACGCTTGCCGAGAGCCTATTATTCTGAGGTGCAAAATTCAATAGTGAAATAATCACAGTTGCTTCTCTCATCCTTAAAAGAGGGCAAATGGGTCCATTTTTTTTATTATTCTTATTTAAAATGAAAAAGCATAGAACATTTTATGAAACAAATGTGCTTTGACCTTGAGACACTTCTGTCCCAATGCTTTTTTCACAAGAAGGCACGATTTCTGTATTGCAGCCCCCCGTGAACATACACTCCATCGTGGTACAAGTCCAGTGCATCAACAAGAAGGTGGGCACTGTGATCTACCATGAAGTTCGAATCGTGGTGAGGGACAGGAACGACAACTCACCCAAGTTCAAACACGAGAGCTACTATGCCACCGTGAATGAGGTCAGTCTCCAGCTTCTCTTCCTTTGTGCTGTTTTTATTGATCTGTGCAGCTCACTAGACAGTATGCATGCCTGGAAATGATGCTACCCACTATAATAGGTTTGTTTAACTGTTCAGAAATATTAAAAAATATTAAGGAATAATGCTTCAGAAGAAATAAGACTGGATGATGTTTGGTAAACTCTCAGGAATTCATTTTGCTATAGGCAAAATCTGATTTGCTTATTATAATGACCAAAATATCGGTATTTTTGATCATCTCAGACAATTTCATGCCACATATGCGTTTACTGAGGCTCAACAGGAGTTATTTATTCTCATCATAACTTGTTGAACTGATTGTTTTCCATATCTCTGAGGTGGTGACAGGAATTAAATACTTGGAAGAGACTATCTATTTGATATTGTTTTAATGTAAAGTTATTTCCTTAATTTTATTTTTATTTAATTTTTTAAAGATTTTATTTACTTGAGAGGGTAGGAGCAAGGGGCTATAGAAGGAGAAGCAGACTCTGCACAGAGCAGGGAGCCCGAGGCAGGACTCTATCCCAGGACCTTGAGATCATGACCCGAGCCGAAGGCAGAAGCTTCACCGACTGAGCCTCCCAGGCACCTGAAGTTATTTCCTTAATTTTAAAATCAAATTCTAGCATATGCAAATATTTAAATATAAATTTCAACTCAGTTATTATGCTGATTAATTCTTAAAATTTTTAAGTACTACTGCTTTCATTAGAACTAGTGCTTTTTGGTTGTTTTGTTTTCTTTTCTTTTTCCCTTTGAGCCAAATTCCATGGGTCAAAAAGCCCTTTTATGTTATTAAAAAAAACAAAAAAAAATAAAAACCAAACAAACAAAAAACAACAGTGGTTACTCTGCTAAATTTTTTGTGATTCCACTAAGAAAAAATCTCTAATGTATCTCTGGTATCAGCTATTATGCATATTTTAGACTTACAGAAAGTGAACCACATTTTTAAATTAATGAACCACATTTTTATCTGCATATTTTAGCAGATTTATTTATTTATTTATCTCCCAGATGTTATTTGAACTTAAAAACTCCATACCTGTTTTATAGGAGGAACAAGTACTTGGGACATTATACACAGCATTGGCCTTTAACCTGTACACACTTGCTTTTTCAAATTATTTAACATGTATTTTATTTATCTCACTGTTCTTCTAGTCAAAAAAATGGAAGAAATTCTGTTTCTTATAATATAAGCCTTTGTAGATTGAATTACTTAAAAAAAAAACAAAAACAAAAACAGCAACAACAACAACAACAAAAAAAAACAAGAAAATCATGAACTCTTCTTTTAAGTCTAACAGGTCAAGTTTCCTGGTCAATGTTAACTTTTTTGAGGTGATTTTATTTAACAGGTTCCTGCTAAAACAGACTGATGCTAACTAATGTAATAGACCGTATTACATAGTTAATTATTTTAGCATCTGAAATACACTCCTTGAATGCGTTTTGGCTTCGTTTGAGTGCTGACTTCATCTGTGGATAAACTGGTATCAGATGAATTACCTCAGACATCATATCTCATAGTAAAACCCACTCGTGCACCTCATTTAGCAGTTCCTAGAGTTCCATCTTTAATTCCTTCTTTGTGAAGAAATTTACATTGTTCAGTTTGAATCTGAGTGCCCTGTATGATCTGACTACTTCCACTCCTCCCTCCCACCTTCTCAGCCCCTTGCTGAAAAATAACCTTTTCAAATACTATTTTAAACTTATCACTCCCCTATTCAGAAGTTGTGTAAAATTTCTCATTATTTTCTGGAAAAAGGTCATCTGTCTCCACTAGCTGACTTTCAAGGCCTTTTATAATCTGACCTTTCCTCAGTGCGTTCTTAGGGTGAGGTTCTCTCTGTTAATGCGTCACTGTCCAGGTTAATTTCTGCACGTCTCACAAACATTTCCATTCCTAGGGCTAGGTTCACACCATGCACTGTACTTATAACCGAATCTTCCCCCACCTTGTAAGTCTCCCGTTTTTATTCATCTTTTCAAGTTTAACTCCACTGCTATGCCAGTGTCCTATTTGTTTAGTTATCCCTGACTGCTCATGGTCACTGATGTTTGGTCCATCCAGACTCTAAACTTCTACAACCTTTGGATAAACATCAGTTAGAGTGATACAAATTTACAGAAAAAAATTAAACCTTTTATCTTAAACATTATTTGGAGAAGCCCAGGTCTCTTTGCAAACCTGCTCATATAGGATTCTCTCTCACACATTTCCGTAAAGTTCACCAAGGCATTCCTATCCCATGGGTAGTCAATATATGTGTGCATATGTGTATGTGTGTGTGTGTGTGTGTGTGTGTATACACATACATATACACAACTGAAATTTTAGGACATAGTTAACCTGTGAAACGGAAGAATAGCCTGACCATCACACTTTTGCATTACGAGCAAACATGTTACTGAAATTATGTATTGTGTTCTAGAAGAAAAGTTAGCGGATTTTAGCCCTGTGAGCTGTCCTATTCCTGTTCCAACTACTCATCTCTGCCATTACAATGTAGAAGGCTACCAAAGTCTTAGGTTAAGAATCCTGAGGTTAAGAAAAGTCCCACATCTTAGCTTTGTGTAAGGTAGGTTAGTATTTTGAACTAGATCCTTCTATGCCTCAGTTTTCATGCTTATGAACCAGGTCCCTACACTGGATGGACACCATTAATAGAAGGAAAATCCCATATGTCCAGAGTTACAGGTCTGTCCTTCCATCTCCACTTCTTTTTGGCTTAGTTCCCATGTTAGAGTGTTGTTGTTGCTTTATTTTTTATTGAGTTATTTTATTTGTTACAGTCGAATGCCTTTAAAATATTTTATAATGAATTTAAGAAAAGCAGAGTGAGCAAAGTATCTGCAAATAGAAAAATTAGTAAGAACAGGAAATGTTCAAATATTTTGAATTACTATCAAAATGAGGACTGTTCAATGAAATGTTATATTTTATGAGCCTATTTTAAGTCATTCAACGATGCATAAAATTCCAGTCTTTCTTACTCTTTGTAAACATGTTCTTCTATTGGTGTTTCAAGAATTTGCCAAAATATCAATGCCTGTGTCTGGACACCAAGCAGGAATTACAGCAAGTTTATAATTCCTTGTTTGTGAGCAGGACATCAGACATTGCAAGTATTTTTTTCTCTCTGGGTAATTGAAGACTCTCAATTAATTTTGGACAATTGTATCATTAAGTAATTAGTCTAGTTGGTTTGAAGAACAGATTGCACAGTCTAATTGTAGATTATCATTCTTAAGCAATTTTTGAGGATAAATATTTTCAGGCTGTGATGTCTCTAATAACACATGCATCTCATCCCCCAAAATTACTTTTGACATAGAAAGCAAACAAGGGCAAGTCAAGACAGACAGTTAAGCCTGCAAAGAAATAATCTCAAAATTATATAGAGGTTATATTTGCCCTGGTCTTTAATGATCTCTTCACAGTTGGTGTACTTTTTTTAGTCAATACTAATTTGTTCTTTTTATCACCTTAAATATCATCTTAAATGTACTCAGCTGCTGTGACATGATGTGTTTTATTAGAGATAATTTGTTGGCCGTTTCTGGAAGAATGTTCCCTTTCCATCTCTCAACAGGTGGATGGTTTATGGTCTCTTGAAAGGAAGGAAGGAAGGAAGGAGGAAAGGAAGGAAGGAGGGAGGTAGGAAGGAAGGAGGGAAGGAAGGGGGAGGGAGGGAGAGAAGGAAGGAAGGAGAGAGAGAAGGAAAGAGGGAGGGAAGGAAGAAAGGAAGGAGGGAAGGAGAGAAAGAAGGAATTTA
Organism: Mellivora capensis; assembly: GCA_004024625.1. Classification (NCBI taxonomy): domain Eukaryota; kingdom Metazoa; phylum Chordata; class Mammalia; order Carnivora; family Mustelidae; genus Mellivora; species Mellivora capensis. The sequence continues at coordinate 72,285 of PISX010005569.1, read as the reverse complement.
AATTTTGAGTTATTTTAAGCCTGTGATTTTCAGTTGAGATGGCTTTTCAGCTTCTCAGTTAGATAGCTTAGATTTTCTTTTACTTTGCTTTGGAAATGTGCTGAGGGCAAAATGTTTTGTAATTCCTAATAGACTAAGGTGTGCGTGACTGCTTTGTATTAGGTAGGGTGCTTTACTGCAGTGACATTTTCTATCCTTTTACTCAAATTGAGACTAATTGTAATCTTACAGCTTCGGATGGGGAAGGACTTAGTTCAAAAATGTATCTTTCTACAAAATGTGCCCTTCTTCAGATTTCACTAGTTTCTGTGTTGTGTAGGTTATTTATGCTTTGCTATTTTATAGTTTTATTTCATTGATTTGCTAAGATTATTTACTTAGGTTCAAATATCAATGACAGAAATATAGGCAGTTTCTAAAAATAATAATAATAAATAAAATGTATTCTTTTTGTTATTTTCTCACTGTATCCATTGTAATGATTTCATCCTATATTCATTCCTTAAAACATTATTTTTTATTACTTAGTCTTTTGTGGTTTTGAGATAATGCTCACATCTTAAGAAAGCCTGCCTGTATGTACATGGTCTAATGTGTAAATGGGGCTTGAGTTCCTCCACAGGCAGAGATTTTTTAGTGTTGTAAAGAGGTAAACGTAGTTGTCAGTCTTTCTAGCGGTCACTCCATCGTCCCTTCGCACAGGTGTGAGTCAAGTGTTAAGCTCAAAGTGGCTGGGTGGTCTGGGCCAGCTCCAGGTCTTGTCAGGGCAGTTGCTTCAGGGAGGGATGGTTTCTTGGTTTCCATTTGTCTGAGTTAAGAGATAAGCTGAGGGAAGAAAGGGAAAATGTGGGACAAAGGTTGGTGAGTACAAGCAAGTGGGTGGTCAAGGTCGGGTCCTGGGGTCTAGTTGGAGTCAGCTTCAACTGAGCCAGTATGGCCCACAAAGCTGGAAATATTTATAACATGGCCTTAACTGAAAAATTTCCCTTACCCTTGTTATCACTCCCCTTGAGATATTAAGAAGATATCATATGCAGGTGCCTGGGTGGCCCAATCGGTTAAAGTTGTCTGACCCTTGGTTTTGCCTCAGGTAGGATCTCAGGGTCATGAGATCAAGTCCTACCTTGGTCTCTGTGCTCAGCATGAAGTCTACTTAAGACTCTCTCTGCCCCTCCCCCCACTCATGTTCTCTCTCTCTCTAAAATAAATAAATTTTTTTTAAAGATTTTATTTATTTATTTGACAGACAGAGATGACAAGTAGGCAGAGAGGCAGGCAGAGAGAGGGGGGAAGCAGGCTCCCAGCTGAGCAGAGAGCCTAATGCAGGGCTCGATCCCAGGACCCTGGGATCATGACCTGAGCTGAAGGCAGAGGCTTTAACTCACTGAGCCACGCAGGTGGCCTGATATAATTCTTTTTAAAAAAGGATATCATATAGTGATAGAGAATATATCTCAGACTTAGTATTTACTTAGTGAGTATATATATATATATATATACACACACACACACATACATACATATATTTTTCTAAGTTTTTGATTAACTCAGAAACTTGGAAAAATACTATTCAGAAGTTATATATGTATATGATACATAATCACATATTATGTACATCATACATTATAACATAATTAAAAGGTTGAATTCAAGAAAATTGCCAATGTTCATTTATTTTGGATCTACAAAATGGCAACTGAACAACATTCTGTAAATAAAAATTATGTTAAATAAAATTTGATGCCACTGTATTGTCAGAATATATCTATTGTGACCTGAGAAATACATACTTCATGTCTTTTATCAACACTGTTGTCTCCTGATGGCATTTTAAATTTATTTGGTAAATAGTTCCTATTATTACTTACATTTTGTTTAATTCAGTAGACTTTATTTTCCTGCACTGCCATTGACTTAGTTGTAAGGAGTTCTGTATAAAAGCTTCAAATGAGGAGGGACAGAATGGGCGGAGGTAAAATGTGAAGAAGAGGTAGGGGCTGGATCCTGAAGGCACCACCAGTTAAGAAGGAGCTCTAGGTACTAAGGAACCACGGATGCCTTAACCAATGGGAGCACATCAGCTGTGCTGATTCATGGCGTCATTCCCACAGCTGGATGAAGAACACGTGGAAGAGGTGAGCCAGAGAGATGTAAGGCAAAAAACCTTCAGTTGAAATGGACAAAGAGGGTACCCAGGAAGGATATCCAGGTGGAAAGCTTCACAGGAAGGAGAGCTGGTTGACTGTAGAGGGTAGAGGAAAAAAGATGTAGATATTCCCTACTTTGTTTAGGTTGATTCTGAAAATTTGGCTTGTAGTAGAGCAGTGGGTGCTACTCAAGAGAATAATATCTTAGACATGAGCACTTTGGGGAAGCAGATTTCAGTCTAGGGAGGATTTGATGAGTTCCAGTATCCGTGAGATAAATTCACTTGAAATTCACTAGAACGTGAATAAAATAATGAATAATATACATATTGACCTGTCAAAGTAAGGCAAAGTGACAAAAAGAAACATAGAATAGGCAGAGTGAAATATAAACACTTAATAAGAGTAGATTTAAACCATTTGTTAAAAAATGACATCAAAAGTAAAGGGGAAAATGTTGAAAGATGTGAATTTTCAAACTAAATTAAAAAATAAAGCCACATGTAGGCAACATGCATGAAACTCAGGTAAATATAAGGACTCAGATATCTAAAATATAAAAAGATGGAAGTAGATATACCACATAGTCAGTTATTATGTAAAAGCTGTTGTAGCTATTATCAGACAAAACGGCTCATATGGCAAACGACACCGGTAGAGAATAAAAGGAACTTTTCCTGATGATAAAGATTCAATTTGCCAGAAGGTTAGAGCAATTGTGAATTAAACTACACTTAATAACGTGGCCTCAGAAATAATAAAATATTGAAAGAATTAAAGGAGAAATAGAAAAATCCATTCTCATCAAGGGAGATTTGAAAACCTGGGATGGGTAGAATAATAGCTTCCCATGATGGGCATGCTAATCCCTGGCAAAAGAACTTTGCAGATATGATTAAGGTTATGGAAGTTAATTGAGAGGTTTCCCTGGATTATCCTGGTGGATCCAGCCTAATCACCTGAGCACTTAAAAGAATGGAACTTTCTCTGGCTGGAGTCTGAGAGTCAAGAGAAAAGAAAGCAGGAAATAGGAAGCAGAAGAAGAAGGGATCCAAGAGGAGTACGTGTGAAAAAGACTTGACCCCCTGTGCTGGCTTTGAGGTTGGATGGAACCATGAGCCAGTGAACACATTCTATGAGCAGAGAAGGAAGTCATGCTAGGCACCAGCAGGGTGAAAATAATGCTCTACAGTGGCAATGATAATGAAGACCAGCCAATAACCAGAATGAGTTGGGAAGTGAATCCATTCCCAGAATCTCCGGAAAGGGATCCAGCCCGGAGGACTTTTTTTGGGGGGGGGGGGAGTCTGGTGAGACTCTGACTTCTGACTGATCTGTGAGATAATTAAAGTGTACACGATAAGTTAAACAAAAATAATTCAAGACATGACATTCCTAACGGAACAGCAGTACACAATGTGAAACCTCTCATTGACTGACACTGTACATCCATGGGGAAATAACAGTAAGGAAATAGAAGATTTGAATAGTGAAATTAGCAGACTTCACCTGGTAGATTCTTAGGGAAGAAGCACACAACAGCTACGGAGTGCCTTTCTTTCAAGCACATGGAACACTTACAAGATTTTACCAAATGGGAGGCAATAGAGGAAGTGTCGCCATCTTCCAAATAACTAAAATTATACAGAGCATGTTTTCTAGTCACTGTGCAATTTAGTTTAAAATTAACAAAAACAACAGAAACAAATTAGAAATTTCTCATATTATTTAGAAAATGATATATAAAGCTTTCATTATTTGTGAATGGTACTACTGTATATGTAGAAGCCAACATATACATATAAATTATTACAATTAAAATGAGTTTAATGAGTTTGCTGTGACAAAGTCAATATTTTTAAACTTTTTTTTTAAACAAGCAACAAATAAAGTGAATTTTAACAAGAATACCTTGTTCATAGGATCTACCAAAATGGAGTTTCAATTATATCTATTTATTTTAAACAAAATTCATCTTTTAATATAAAGGAAGTACAGCCCCATGTGTTGGTAAAGTTATAGAGTGACCACAGATTTCATACATTGTTGGTGGATGAGTGAGTTGGCCCAAGTAATTGGAGATCTATTTACAGTGCCTAGAAAAACTGAACAGGTAAATATACTATGACTTAGAAATTCTGCCTTGATGTATATACCCCAGATAAATTAGTGCATATGTCCACCAAAACATATATACATGAAGATTTATTGAAGAATTTTTCATCATATTTAAAAACTGGACACAACCCAGATGTCCAACCATGCTAGAGTTGGTTTATTTTTCTTTTTAGATTTATTTATTTATTTGAGAGAGAGAGAGAGAGAGTGCACACACAGGAGTGTAGAGCATAGAGAATCTTCAAGCAGACTTCCCTCCAAGTGCAGAGCTCCACATGGGGCTCAATCCCATGACCCTGAGATCATGACCTGAGCCAAAACCAAGATCTGGGCACCCAACCCACTGAGCCACCCATGCACCCCTATCATTTATTTTAAAAATAAATATATTTTATCTGGCTCCAGTTGCCTCTCCTTAAAAATGGGAATGAAAATATTAGAATACATACTTCATAGGGTTTGATGGATACCTGTAATAAATTTTAAATCAGAAATGGAGATCCATGGATTTTAGCATATAACATGTACCTGTATATTTTGTAACTCTTTCTTTTTTTTTTTTTTCAAGATTTTTATTTATTTATTTGTCACAGAGAGAGTGTGTGAGTACAATGGACAGGGGCAGGAGGAGGGGCAGGCAGAGCCTGCAGAGGGAGAAGGGGGCTCCTTGCTCAACAGGAACTCAACCTGAGCCAAAGGCAGAGGCTTAACCAACTGAGCCATCCAGGCTTCCCTTTTGTAACTATTTCAAGAGACAGTCTGAAATGGGTTACCTTTATAGGACTTATTCTAACCTGATATTATGTGTGTATTTATTTGTTTATCTTTCCTTTGTATCTGCCAAATTAGAATGCAATCCTTATTACAGCCAGTGTTTTGTTTTGTTGGTTGAATTGAACAGTGCCTAGCACATTGTAGGAGTTCTGTGCTTGGACTTATCAGTGAGCCATGAATGGTACAACCATGAAATAGGCAAGTATTATTTAACATATATGTTCACTTTGTCACTGAGATAAGGATGACTTAGAGAGTAAGAACTTGCTTTGAGTTAAATTTGAAAAGAAGCTCATTCATGGTAACATTTTTAAAAAAACAAAAAAGAGCTTTCTGAATTATTAGGATGAATTACTTAAATTACCCAATAGTGATGAGAAGAAAAAAAATTTACTTTTTTTTTTTTTGGACTTGGTAAATGAGATATGAGAATTATAGTTTTTTTACATGGCCCTTGGGGGAAAACACATGTTTATGTTAATTATTGCTCTTTTTACATAACTATAGGGGTAAATTACATATTTATTCAGCTATGACTATTATACCACTTGAGAATCTTTACCTTACTTTTCATGTCCCAGAAAAACTAAAGTCCTATTGATTAAGTGAAATTAATGATTCCCTTTTGACCAAATGTCCTTCTTTTCCTCTACAAGATTTTCCTGCATGCACAGTTTTGTGAGACTCAATGCCAAGGGTCCCCAAGAGCATCCCACCAATTTAATAAATCTGTGTTTGATCGAGTTCTTTAAGTTACTAATAATAGGAAACTTAAAAGGATGTTTCATACATCTAAATTTAAAATGGCATTTACAATTTAGGAAGGTGAAGGTTTGCAGTTGAAATTACCTTGGGTTTAAGGAACAATCAAGTTTTCTCATAATTATTGATATTACTCATACATCATAAATCATTTCCTGCTTAACAGCTTAAATGTCTATAAAGTTGAGATTTATAATAATTCTAGTATTTCTTTTTACTTTTGTATTATTAAGCATACTCATTAAGAAGCAATTTCACACCAGATTGAATTTAAATTTATTATTGTCCAAATTTTGTTCCCAGTAAGGTTTCTACACAGATCTCCTTGCCATTTGAATGGCATCATTTGTCCTAACACTGAATGGAATAAGGGCCAATGATAATGATAATGGTAGATTCATTCTACCATTCTACCTGATAATTCATGACAGTTGTCATTTATTAAGTATATTTATTGATGCTAAATGTCTTCCTTGAAGCATCTCAAATCGGGCCCGAATTAGGTGTGGAGCCTGCTTAGGATTCTCTCTCTCTTCTGCCCCTCCCCTCCTATCACTCTCTCTCTCTTTCTCTCTCTTAAATAAATAAATAAACATTTAAAAAACTAAATGTAATACAAATGAGCCAAGCTTTATTATTTTAAAAATATTTTTTTAATAAATGACATGCTTAGGTCTTGGATTTTGTTACAATGAATGTGATTATGGAAATGGCCTGTTTTAACTCTTTAGACCTAAATAACATTTTAGGAGAAGAAATGAAACACCATACAATTCACATCCAATTTCCTCTATTGTTAACAGATTTTATTATATGGTACATTTTTTTTTATTGACATATAGTGTATTATTTGCCCCAGGGGTACAGGTTTGTGAATCCTTAGGCTTACACATTTCACAGCACTCACCATAGCACATACCCTTCCCAATGTCCATCACCTAGCCACCCTACCCCATCCCCCTCCCCGCAGCAATTCTCAGTTTGTTTTGTGAGAGTAAGAGTCTCTTATGGGTTGACTGCCTCCTGATCATATCTTGTTTCATTTTTTCCTTCCCTACCCCCCACAACTCTCCCCACCCTGCCTCTCAACTTCCTCATATCAGAGAGATCATATGATAATTGTCCTTCTCTGATTGACTTATTTCACTCATCATGATACCCTCTAGTTATAGTATGGTACATTTTTAAACAACTTCTGGACCAACAGTGAAATATTATTATTAACTTAAATTCATAGTTTATTTGGATTTCCTTAGTTGTGTTTTTTTTAAGATTTTATTTATTTATTTGACAGAGATTACAAGTAGGCAAGAGAGGCAGGCAGGGAGAGAGAGGAGGAAGCAGGCTCTCCGTGGAGCAGAGAGCCTGATGTGGGGCTTGATCCCAGGACCCTGGTATCATGACCTGAGCCGAAAGCAGAGGCTTTAACCCACTGAGCCACCCAGGCACCCCGGATTTCCTTAGTTTTTACCTAATGTTCTTATTCTTGTTCTAGGACCCAGTCTAGCATACCGGATTACTTTTAGGTATTGTATCTCTTTCATCTTCTCTAGATTGTGGCAATTTTTTTACTTTTATTGTTTTTGATCACCTTGACAGTTGTGAGGAGTACTGGTCAGATAACCTTTCTCTCTAGTAGATAGATAGATAGATTTATGTATATATATACTGCTTATGTGTATATATGCCACATAATCATATGCATAATATATATTACATATCATATATAGATCTACAGACCTCATTAATTTTTTCTGATTTCCCCAATAAAGTCCTTTATAGGATCAAACATTGCTTTTAGTTGGCATGTCTTTATAATCTCAGCCTTAGGCCCTTAGTATCCCCTTGACTTTAATAACCTTAATAACTTTCAGGAGTGGGCAGTTTATAGATATTTCTCAATTTGCATTTATCTGATATTTCTGCATGTTATAAATTTTGTTCAAGAATACCACAAAGATAATATGTGTCTTTCATAGCACATAATAAGAAAGACACACTATATCAATGTGTCCCATTACTGGTAATGGTAGCCTCTTCAAACCTTTACCCAACATTTTTATTAGTGATTTGTGAAGCATTGATTTGTTGAGAAACCTTGGGTGAAAATGCAAATCACTGTGCTTGAATATATTTTCTTTTTCTTCTCTTTACCCCTTGAGCATTTATTGAGTGTTTTTTCAGGCATGAAGCAATAAACTAGCAATGAAGTTTTGATCACAAATGAGGAGGTTAGCATACTAGAAAGGTAAAATAGGGGATTTATGAAATAATTTGCTTGCTGAGAATCTACCTATTTTCAATGTCAATAATAATTTAATATGAGTTTTCTAAAATTCAGTCACTAGCTTAGTTTAACTTGTCTTTCTGTAAGTATCTCAAAACTATATTTTTCCTTAGGGTGAAACATAATTTATGTTTGATGGAATATGTTATCCAAATTGCATCATTTCACATTATCTGTGTATCTTGAGTTTGGGTATGTGCCACATTATATTTATTCCTCCTTTCACTTCATTTCATTTCATTTCCCCTTTTCTCAAAAGCTTAATAGCAGATTATGAAATTTCTGAAATATATTTCATAGTGCCCGGGAATTTTTACATCTCGAAGTCAGATGATCTGGGGTGCAGTCCCAATCAACCACGAAGTAGAATTATGACATCAGCCAGAAGCTCTTTGCTTATGATTCCTCAACTATAAAATAAGTTTAACAACAAAAATAATGTTACAAAGTTGCATTAAAGGATTAAAAGATAATACGTTTGAAGTACTTATTAGAAGCTTGGGCCATCTGTGAGTCTACTTTGCCTTGGAACTATGCTGCAGACATAGTTACATAGAACTGTCTTCACAAAGTTAATGCAGAATTTAAGTTCATGGACTGGTGGTAATTTGCAGAACAACACTGACAACATGAGATTTTCCTCGCAAAAGAAATGACATGATCTCGGAATCTGTTCAGTTTGAGCATTCACTTTCCCGATCTAATTCCTAGTTTTGTGCTGTTCTTCCACATTTCATCATGCTTCCTTGCATGAATACTTGCATTTTTGGACATCTGTTCTTATCAGTCATTGGGGTAGATCTAAGAACACAGATGACATCCATGATGAAGTGTAACAGTGAGATTTCATCTATAGTTAAGAAATTTTAACACATTTTGTAAGTGCTTTCTTTATGATTGTTAGACACAATAAGGTAATTTTTAAGTTAAATATATTTATATATTTAAAAAGATAATAAATATATATATGTACATATATATGAATATGAAATGTCCATGGTATTGGAAACTTGATAAATATCTTCAAGGAATAAAAATAACTGAACCTCCAGAGCCATATCCTTTCACAGAATTTCTTTGAGAGATAGCTTGAGCAGGTGATCTATAGCACACAAAAGCTTCCAAAGAAAGAAGCCCCAGTTCCTTTTAGTTATCCCTGTTTTCCACCTCAAGGAAACTAGAAACATCCTCTCTGGGAAATGGGAGACCAGTAAGATAGGAAAAAGGAGATGGAAATTAATGGACTAGAAAGAGACACATAAAAATATTTATTCTACATTATATATGTAAATGGGAATCAATTTTTCAGCTGTTTTAAAAAATTCAAGTATTTGACAAATTTCAAATTTAGTAAACTCTTATAACTTATATATGTATGCTATATATATATAATATACACATACACAAATTCTCTCTATGTATCTGTATATGTAGATGCACACATATATATTCAACTTAAGCTTAGTTGTTCTTTAGTTTTTAGTAAAGATGAGTATAGGTACTTATCACTCAAATAATAATATTCTTCTTATTTTGAAGATACTTATCTACATGAATTTGCCTTTAATAATTTCTTCAGAAGAAGTCACTTTCTAGCTTTCATAATTAAAATAGGGAATCCATATTTTACACACAGGTGCAAAAACTGTGTCATGTTAAAGGGAAGATGAAGAACATATGTAATTTTAAAAATTTTTTCTTTGATTTTAATAAATACCTGCAAGATAACATCCACTAAATTTGAATTCAGGAATGTCTGCTGTTTGCACTTCTAGAAGGTTTTAAAACTTCACATAGACATTATACTTGGATAAATTTTTGGATAAAACAAATATTCTGTTAATGAATTAATATAAAACCATCATAATAGTCACAGAGACAATGATTATATTAAGCTCTCAATAAGCGACCATAGACTCGGAGAGAATGTAATTTAATCATTGTGAGAAAAAGCTGAAGTCTTCACCAATGTGAACCTGTATGCAAATTCATCACTCTACTTCATTTGTGAAGACTCTCTTGGTTTTTGAATATATCACTGTATCTAAAGCATATTTCCAAGGCAGGGATGATTTGCAAGAAAGAGCATACAATTATTTTATCTGAGGAGGAAATTAATGGCTTTAGTAGCCAAAGAATGAATGGCTTCTAATTTAGAAAGATTACTATGATGGGAGAGAATCCTCAGACCATCAAGGGTAATTGAGAAGACTGTGACAATACAGACAACATTTTCTTTATCTATTTATCCATCAGTGAACACTTAGGTTTTTCCAGATCTTGGCTATTGTATATAAGGCTGCAGTGAACATGGAGGTGCATTTATCTTTTTGAGTTAGTGCTTTAATTTCCTTTGCATAAATACCCCAAAGTGGCATTGCTAGATCATATGGTAATTCTATTTCTAATATTTTGGGGAACCTCTATACTGTTCTGCACAATGGCTGTACCAATTGACCACCAACAGTGCACAAGGCCGCCTGGAATTTAGTTTTATGTAGGCTGTGAAGTAGGAATTGGTATCATTTTTTTCTCCATGTGGATTTCTAATTAACATTGCACAATATCACATGGTTTCATTTACTCGTGGAGCATAAGGAATAACATGGAGGACACTGGGAGATGGAGAGAATTGAATTGGGGGAAATTGGAGGGGGAGACAAACCGTGAGAGACTGTGGACTCTGAGGAACTAACTGAGGGTTTTGGAGGGGAGGAGATGGGGGGTTGAGTGAGCCTGGTGGTGAGTTTTATGGCAGGCATGTATTGCATGGAGCACTGGGTGTGTGGTGCATAAACAATGAATGCTGGAACACTGAAAAGAAATATAAAATAAAGTGGAAAAAAAAAGAAAAATACAACATTAAAAAAAAGACATTGCACCATTTCTTGTAAAGATCATTGAATTCACAACCACTGCTGTATTGTGTTTCTCTATGAATGAGGTGCCTGTTTGTGGGGATTGTTTTTGGACACAATATACTGTCCCACTGGTATCTTTGTTTATTCTCAAGCCAGTACTGCAGTGCCTCAATTTCTGTAGATTTATATTGAAGTTAGGGAACTGAGTAGTATAAGTCTTCCCACTTAGTTCTTCTTTAGAAGAGACTGTCTTTCTATTCTTGATCTCATGAAGTTTCATGTAAATTTTAGAATCAGCTTATAAATTTCCATATCTATTGATAAATTTAAAAAGAATCGAGATCTTTGCATTATTGATAATGCTCTTTTATTGATAAAGTGTATCTTTCCTCTTATTTAGTTCTTTATTAAACAATCAAAATACAGATCTAAAATATTTCTCATAAGTGATTTAACCCAAATTTAACATTCATAGGCAGGAAACAATTCCAGAGGAGCAGGGATCATCAAGCTCGGGAGGTAGAGATGAGACTCAATCCTGTCTCAGTTTCTGGTCAGTTGAGTTTTTGAGCCACACGCATAATGAATTACTAGTATTGTTTGTCATGTACAGTCCATCTTCATGATTCACTGATTCTATAATTGCAAGTTTGCCTCCTTGCTCAAATTTATTTATAAGCCCAAATTCAATACTTGCCAAACTTCCATGCTCATTCACAGCCATGTGCAGAGCAATGAAAAATTGGAGTCATCCCCTGTACACACGTCTACCTCAGGCCAAGCAAGATGCTGCTCTACCATCTTGTTTCATGTCTCTTACTGTAAACAAATGTGCTTTTTCTGCTATCTAATTAGTGCCACATTGTTTACATTTTTGTCCTTTTTGCTGGTGATTTTGCTGTTTAAAATGGCCCCCAGGGGTAGCGCTGCAGGACCGTCTAGCTTCCCAACACAAGAAGGCAATATGTACCTTACAGAGAGACTATATGTATTAGGTAAATGTATTCAAGCATGAGTTATAGTGCTGTTGGTTGTTAGCTAAATGGTAGTGAATCCAAAACACATATCAAATAAGGTGTCTTTAAACAGAAGCACACATAAAACAAGGTTATATATTGATTGGTTGATGAAAATATTGTGATGAGGCTAGAGGGAACCTAAGCTTGTGTCCCCCCTAGCAGTGGGATAACCACATATTCTCTGTAGAAGCAGTGGTTCAGTATTTAAGTCAGGGTTCATGGTAACTTTATAGAACATAATCGCCATGGATAATGAGAAGCAATTGTATTTATATGAAGCCATAAATAAAATGCTTCTGTGGGGAAAAAACTACAAGTAAACTTGCAAGTGAGGACAAGTCTTCTCTTTTAGGAGTGCTGTTCATAATTTTTCGGTCAGCTTCACTCACCATGGATCACAGTTAACTGAGAACTGTTCATTTTTTGCATTCACATTATAGTTTATCTTCTGCATCTCCTTGAAATACTGAATTTTTTTGCTTTGATTTTCTTTAACTTTGCCATTTGCATGTATCTGTGCATTTTCTGTATTTCCCAATAGCTGTATAAAATCATTTGTGGAAGGAGACATGAACTAAATAAGTAAGTGACCCCCTAAGGCAGCTGCCCACTGATAATCGTCCCATGCATTAGAATGCCCTTCAGAAAACCAAAATTATATTTCTGAGACTTGTTGAAATGTTAAAGAACACAGAACATGGTCATGTGCATGGCAGATGTGCCCTGAATACTGTGAATAGTAATGTATAGGGCAGCATGGCTTTATAATATATTGAGAAATTCACAAAACACCTCCTCTACAGAGAGTAAGTTGTGGTGATACGTGCATATTTATATTTAAATTCAGAGTGTGTGTGTGTGTGCATACATACATAGGTGTGTGCTTCTGTTCAGTATATGTGTAGTGAAAATGAATGAAATCTGTTTTTTAACACCAGTTCACATGTTTCATCTCCCTTTTGCTTATTTGCATCTAGGGTAGGCCATTTCTTTGGGACTTTTTGGTTTCTCCAGACCTCTCATATAAAGACAAAATGCTTCATCTTTTTTTTTTTTTCTTAGCTATTTCTCTTATATTAGTTTTTTTTTATCATATTATGTTAGTCTCCATACAATACGTCATTAGTTTTTGATGTGGTGTTCACTGTTACATTGTTTGCATGTAACACCCCGTGCTCCATGCAATCCATGTCCTCCTTAATACCCATCACCGGGTTCACCCATCCCCCCACTCCTTTCCCCTCTAGAACCCTCAGGTAGTTTCTACAAGTCCACAGTCTCTCATGGTTCGTCTCTCCCTCTGATTCCCCCTGCTTCATTTCCCCTTCCTTCTCCTAATGTCCTCCATGTTATTCCTTATGCTCCACAAGTAAGTGAAACCATATAATAATTGACTCTCTCTGCCTGACTTATTTCACTTAGATAATCTCCTCCAGTGTCCTCCATGTTGATGCAAAATTTGAGTAGTTATCCTTTCTGATGGAGGCATAATATTCCATTGTATATATGGACCACATCTTCTTTATCCATTTGTCTGTTAAAGGGCATCTCAGCTCTTTCCAAAGTTTGGCTATTGTGGACATTGCTGCTGTGAACACTGGGGCTCTTATATTAGTTTTAAACATCCCTAACTCTAGCCTTTTCTTGATAGGTCAACCAGGTATGTGGTAGATCACAGATAAATGTGTGCAGCCCAGTCACTGACCCAGGTTAGTGCTGCATTTATCTGTGCATGTCTGCGTGGGGATGTTTCCTCATTCTGTTAGTGGACACAAGTAGGAACAATGTGTGCTAGGATGTTTGGTCTGAACATTCAGCTGTGGAAGAGAGCAGCACTCACTTGTCTATACAAATGCTGAACTCATAATGAGGCATATTTCCTAAGTCCTTTGCTGTCAACAACTAAATACCACATATTCAAAGTTGGAGGGAAAATCTTTAATCCAGTTGTTAGTGAAACTGTAGTGATTGTTAGTGAAATTATAGTGAATAGAGACAGCACCCAGACTAAATACAATGCTGAAATCTGCTGTTATAATAACCCTTTCCACTTAGTTTTCAAGGACCTAGATTCTCCTTTTAAAAAAAGAGCTTAAAATCCTATTTAGAGATCATGCATGACCTTTATTATGCTATCATTACAGAAATGAGAAAATTGATTCTCTTTGTTGACACGAGGAAATTATTTCTCCTTTATTTTCCTTTCAAAGATATTAACTAAGATGATTGACTATAGAATCATATTTCTACTTGTAATTTCAGGGAATAATAAAACTATATATGGGCACATAAATTCTATTGGGGGCAATTATGTGTGGCGCCCGAAAGATAAGGTTAAATCCTAAAATGAGAGTGATTGAAATTGAAATTTTTTTTGGATAAGGCTCAAATTGCATCCATGAACAAATGCACAATAAGTCCTTTCATGTGTAATCCAGCAACAGTCTTTGTTGGACTTCGTCATTAAGTGCACTTTTTTAAAGGCAACTAAAAATATAATATAGGGTTTGTTTTAAATGATGAGGTATTAAAAATTATACTTCTTTATAAATGTGATTTTTAAATGTAAAAGAAAGATGTCTGATGGAGAGGAAAAATATTAATTGATGATAATATATTAAGGCACCTTAACACTCTAGGGTTGCCTTTTGTGAATTTCAAAACGTTTGGACAACTGGAGAAAAACATGGAGTTTTTCATGGTTAGGGTCTTTGAATTTTCAACTATGTCTTTGGATTTGCAAATATCACACAGGGAGAAGTAAAAGCTTTCAAATCATCTATTCCAACCAAATACTCTCATGTAATATTTGTTTTTAGAAACTTAATCTTAGATAAGACTGGGAAACTTAGAAAGTTGTGAGATTTAGAGAATATTATGCTTTATTTTGTCCTTGACTAACAACAGTTCTTATCTTCTAACAACTGCCATTTTATTACTTACTCTAATCAGCAGGGATGTTTCATTTGCATTTTGGATTTTGAGACTCAAAGGCGAGATTACATATATATTATATATAAATAATACTATAAATAAATAAGTATTATATATAATAAATAAATATATATAATATATATTAAATATATAATAAATAAATAATTAAAATATATATAATAAAAATAAAAATATAATAAATAAATAAATAAATATTATTATATATAAATAATACTTCAAACTTTACATCTAGTCAGATTGAATTTATATTATTAAAGCAGCATGTAGAAAACTGTCAACCTGTCTACATAATTTAAAATTTCCAACAGAAAATAATGTCACTGGGTAATAATACAGCCATTAAATGTTACACAAATAGTTACACGATCAAGTGAGAGAATCATAAGGTTTTCTCTTGTTTGCTTGTTTTACTTCTGAATAACTCTGATATGTCATCATGATTTAAGCCCCAATGTTTCATAATGTACAGGTGATGCACTACTGATTGTGTTGAAACTTTGCCTTCCTTCAATTAAAAAAGCAAAGCAAAACAAAAGAAAACAAAAAATTTGTCAAGAAAGAAAAAAGTTGGTTTTAGTAATAGTGAGTTGATTAAAAAAAAAATCTTTGTTCTAGCATCTTGTCCTTTTAGGTGCGTATTATAGGGGCTGGCAGAATTGATTAAATAGAGGGCTTGTGATTGTTTTCAGAACCCTTTCTGTTTGTCACTCTAAAGCCCTTCTTCCCTGGCATCCAGCTCACTCACTATCTGAGCACCTCCAGACACTGGCATGTGCTCCCAGCTCTTCCAACCTCCTCTTCCTTCCCCTTAGTACTCATGTTGTGTCCTTGGCTTCAGGACTTCAGAATCCCTCCCCACAATGAGTCTAGTACTGTAGGATATGCTGCCTCAATGAGTAGATAGAGAGATACTGACACATCGTTTTTAAAATCTGCCCACACCTACTGTTCACGTTTTTCTGTTTCATTTTATCTCTTTTTTTATTCCTTTTGATTTTTTAAAATAAATCCCACAGCACAGTTTTTTTGTTTGTTTTGTTTTGGTAACAAAGATCTTTAAAAAATACCTCATTGGTGGGGTGGCACCTGGGTGGCTCAGTCAGTTAAGCACCCAACTCTTGGTCTCAGCTCAGGTCTTGATCTCAGGTTTTGGAGTTCAATCCCTGTGTTGGGCTCCATGTCAGGTGTGGAGCCTACTTAAAAAAAAAATACTTTGTGGGGTTCTGTGGTTTTGTTTTATTATAAGGTTACCAATAATTTTATTTTCACACAGGAGACAGAAGATACTTTGAAATCATATGTTTGGTGATGTATAGGTGATAGTCAAATCCAATATATATATATTGAAGCAGATCCTTTGTTCCCATTGCTACTTCCTTTTTAAACAGTATTTCCTAATTTTTAAATAAGCTTAGTGTTTGACTTTGACTTCACTACAATGGCCCATGTTTCCAAGAGTCTTGATGAAGGGAAAGAGAAATATAGAGGTATTCTTACCACAGAAAATACTTTGTTTTAGTAGTTATCTAGAAATAAACCATCATTCAATTTTAAAATTGATAATTTAAAAATCAAAGCAAGCTGCATTAGAATGATTTAGATGATTTTTTTTTTCAAGAAAGCACAATATCTTTGGGGACCTGGATTACAGTTTTAAAAATGAAAATTGTCAGTTTAGAAGTCTTAGTAGTCTTTCAGTGACCTCACAATTTCACCCAGGGTTTCCATCCATGGTGTCCTGGTGTTCTCATATGTGCTGTTCAGACCATCTCCTCTCTACTTTGTGTTTTCTTTGACCTGCTGGAAGTCAAAATTTGCCCTGTAGACCTGCCTGCTAGGAAGGCTGACTCTGTAAATGCTCACTACTTTGCATCAATGGTTTGTTTCTTTCATCACACTTGTAATTTTTTTTCTTAGATCAGAAGTTGCAAAGTACTGTAGTTACTGGGCCTAATGCATATATTTTGTTTGGCCCATTCAGTCCATAGTTTAATTCTCTAAAATCTAGGCCAACCTTAGAACCAAGACATTTCTCATAAAATTAGGATATAACAAGACTATATTCCATCATGGTAAGAATTTGCTTTGTAGAATGTATGTGATTCTCAGTTTGCCCCCGAGCACATCAGGCTTGCTTCATTCATTTACTCATTATGTGGTTGATCCCTGTAGAGATCTGGATTTGTACCCACTGAAAACAGGAATACATGAGGCAAAACTTTTCTTTTTCCATCCTCAAACTATTTCTCCATGAAAGAATGCCATTTAAAAACTAACAAAACAAAACTCTAAAATTAAAAAAAAAAGAAAAGCCTCTGACTCATAGAGGCAGAGAAGTTATGTTTATTGATAAAATTTATTTATTCATGATTTCAATGCAGTGATTAAGGAAGAAAAGTATAAGATGTAAACACAACAAGAAGGGTACCTTATTCTGATGTGGGATGGAGCATGCTTTGCCGGGGATGGTTTAGGAGAAGGGGTGCTGAGTAAGTGGAAATGTAACTCAAGAGGAGGGCTCCAGCTAAAGCTTGACTTCTAGAAGCTCTGGATGTAGGAAGACCCTGTGCAGGAAATGACCTACAGGTCAAAGGAAATAACAGTGACTCTCTGGTGGAGAGCAACACTGAATGAAGCTAGATACACAGGCCAAATGCCAAATCATGGTCTTGTGTGCCATATTAAGTTTTGCTGTTGTTTGAATCCCAAAGGAAAAGATCTGGTCCTCTTGCCAACACCCGCCACTCAGTGGCCTTCAGCAACTGTGGCAACTCCAAGCTCTCTCCCTCCTCAGACGCACAGAGGACCACTGTCTCTGATGTCCCATCCTCAAACTTCCATCATGTCATTCATCTCTCCTAAGTGATTTTTGATTTTAAAATAAAGATGCTGACTTCCACATACAATTTAAATTCTAGCTTGTCCATAACTTAATGCATCAAGGTGTTTTTTGTTGTTTTTTAAAGGAAGAACAGCAGATGCATTCTCTCCACAGGGGCTGAGATGCTAATGGTCATAAATTGGTTCAAATGTGCTTCACACTGAGTTAGGGCCTTCTGTTTTTCACCCATAGCAAGGACCGTGTTGTTGGAAATTTCAGCTTTCACAAGAACTCGTATGGAAGGTTTAGAAGCATTCTTTAGAAATGCATCAGGTCTGTGGCCATGGGCAGCTGCCTACTCTCCTTTGTGTAACAGAAGGCTGAGCTTGTGCTAGAACACTTCTAGTGTGCTGTTGATGGAACAAGGATTGACAGCTTTTATTTCATTTTATTTTCAGCTCACTCCAGTTGGCACCACGATATTTACAGGATTTTCAGGAGACAATGGAGCTACAGACATAGACGATGGACCAAATGGACAGATAGAATATGTTATCCAATATAACCCTGATGATCCGGTACGTTAGTATCTACTTGTGACGTGACATCACCATGAGGAGTAAAAACAGTGCTTACCCCAGCGGATCCTTACTATGTTTTTCTGTTACTTAGCACCTTGAACTACATTAGTGGTCATTTATCTGTTAAACATTATCTCAAAATCATCATCTTTTAACTAATTTTGTTATACTTTGAAAAAGCACTTTTTAAAACTTCTGGGTGGGTTGTTTAGGCAAACACTTAAAATGATTTATAGGAACAATATGCCATTTTCATGACATTTCCATTGTGCTTGTGGACTCTTAAGCATTCCGAATAAATCATCAGAGGTGGTGTAATTAGTGTGATGTATATGTTTTATGGCTCATGCCAGGTAATACCACACTACCACTGTCCACCAGGGAAACCTGAGGTAGAGAAGAGAACAAAGCCTTTAGCTGTGGCCTTTTTTTTTTTTTTTTCTTTAAGATTTTATTTATTTATTTATTTGAGAGATAGGGAGAGAAAGCATAAGCAGGGGGAACAGAAGGCAGAGGCAGAGGGAGAAGTAGACTCCCTGTGGAGCAGGGAGCCCGAGGTGGGATCCGGTGCCAGGACCCTGGGATTATGACCTGAGCTGAGGCAGACACTCACTAACTGAGCCACCCAGGAGTCCCACTTTTTTTTTTTTTTAGATTATTTATTTTAATTAGAACATAGGATTTCTATTTTTTTTTTTTTTTTTTTAGCCTGTGAAAGTATTTCTTCCAGTGTATGACATTACCTATCACACTGATAAGATCAAAATGGTTTTGTTGCAGCCTGAGCGAGAAGCCCTTCCTTCTTCCTTTCCCCAGAAAGCTTCTCAGGATGCCATTGGTGCCCCAGAGCATCCTTTTGAAATCACTTCTTAAGTGAATTTTCTTTTTTCTTTTTCTTTTTTTTTTTTTTTTTTTACCTCAGGCAACACTTTATTGAGAAAGCATTAACCTTAAGTCCATTTGATTTACATTTCTTTTTTTTTTTTATTAACATATAATGTATTATTTGCCGCAGGGGTACTGGTCTGTGAATCCTCAGGCTTACACACTTCACAGCACATACCTTCCCCAATGTCCATAACCCAACCACCGGCTCTGTACCCTCCTCCCCCAGCAACCCTCAGTTTGTTTTGTGAGATTAAGAGTCCTTTACAATTTGTCTCCCTCCCAATCCCATCTTGTTTCATTTTTTCCTTCCCAACCTCCCAAGCCCATTGTATATGTGTACGTGTGTGTGTGTATACATCATATCTTCTTTAGCCATTCATCTGTTGATGGACATCTAGATTCTTTCCATAGCTTGGCTATTGTGGACATTGCTGCTATAAACATTCACGTGCAATTGCCCCTTCGGATCACTACATTTGTATCTTTAGGGTAAATACCCAGTAGTGTGATTGCTGGGTTGTAGGGTAGCTCTATTTTCAACTTTTTGAGGAACCTCCATGCTGTTTTCCAGAGTGGTTGCACCAGCTTGCATTCCCACCAATAGTGTGGGAGGCCCTTTTCCATGCCAGCATCTGTTGTTTCCTGACTTGTTAATTTTAGCCATTCTGACTGGTGTAAGGTGGTATCTCATTGAGGTTTTGATTTGTATTTCCCTAATGACACTTTTTCATGTGTCTATTGGCTATCTGGATGTCTTCTTTACAGAAATGACTGTTCATGTCCTCTAACCATTTCTTGATTAGATTATTTGTTCTTTGGGTGTTGAGTTTGATAAGTTCTTTATACATTTTTGGATACTAGCCCTTTATCTTTTATGTCATTTGTGAATATCTTCTCCCATTCTCCCAGTTGTCTTTTGGTTTTGTTAACTGTTTCCTTTGCTGTGCAAAAGCTTTTGAGCTTGATGAAGTCCCAATAGTTCATTTTTTCCCTTGCATCCCTTGCCTTGGGCGATATTTCTGGGAAGAAGTTGTTGTGGCTGAGGTCGAAGAGGTGGCTTCCTGTGTTCTCCTCAAGGATTTTTATGGATTTCTTTCTCACAGTGAAGTCCTTCATCCATTTTGAGTCTATTTTCATGTAAGGATATGGTCCAGTTTCATTTTTCTGCACGTGGCTGTCCAATTTTCCCAACATTATTTGTTAAAAGAGACTGTCTTTTCCATTGGACATTCTTTCCTGCTTTGTCAAAGATTAGTTGACCATAGAGTTGAGGGTATATTTCTGGACTCTATTCTGTTCCATTGACCTATGTGTCTGTTTTTGTTCCAGTACCATACTGTCTTGGATGATTGTGATGCCACCAACTTTGGCTTTCTTTTTCAATATTCCTCTGGCTATTCAAGGTCTTTTCTGGTTCCATTAAATTTTAGGATTATTTGTTTCATTTCTTTGAAAAAAAAAATGGATGGGATTTTGATAGGGATTGCATTAAACGTGTAGATTGCTTTAGGTGGCATAGACATTTTCATAATACTTATTTTCCCAATCCATGAGCATGGAACATTTTTCCATTTCTTTGTGTCTTCCTCAGTTTCTTTCATGAGCACTTTATAGTTTTCTGAGAACAGATTCTTTGCCTCTTTGGTTAGGTTTATTCCTAGGTATCTTAGGTTTTGGGTGCAATTATAAATGGGATTGACTCCTTAATTTCTATTTCTTCTGTCTTGTGGTTGGTATATAGACATGCAACTGATTTCTGTGCATTGATTTGATATCCTGACACTTTACTGACTTCCTGTACAAGTTCTAGCAGATTTGGAGTGAGTCTTGGGTTTTCCACATAACGTATCATATCATCTGCAAAGAATGAGAGTTTTACTTCTTCCTTGTTGATTTGGATGCCTTTAATTTCTTTTTGTTGTCTGATTGCTGAAGCTATACCGTCTAGTAGTATGTTGAAGAGCAGTGATGACAATGGACATCCCTGCCATGTTCCTGAGCTTACCGGAAAAGCTCTCAGTTTTTCTCCATTGAGAATGATACTTGCTGTGGGTTTTTCATAGATGGCTTTGATGATATTAGGGTATGTACCCTCTATCCCTACAATTTGAAGAGTTTTGATCAGGAAAGGATGCTGTACTTTGTCAAAAGCTTTTTCACCACCTAATGAGAGTATCATATGTTTCTTGTTCTTTCTTTATTAATGTATTGTATCACATTGATTGATTTGCAGATGTTGAACCAACTTTGCAGTCCTGGGATAAATCCCACTTGGTCATGCTGAATAATCCTTTTAATGTACTGTTGGATCCTATTGGCTAGTATTTTTGTGAGAATTTTTGCATCTGTGTTCATCAAGGATATTGGTCTGTAATTCTCTTTTTTGATGGGATCCTTGTCTGGTTTTGGGATCAAGGTAATGGTGGACTCATAAAATGAGTTTGGAAGTTTTCCTTCCATTTTTATTTTTTGGAACAATTTCAAGAGAATAGGTGTTAATTCTTTTTCTAATGTTTGGTAGAATTCCCCTGGGAAGCCGTCTGACCCTGGGTTCTTGTTTGATGGGAGATTTTTGATGACTGCTTCAATCTCCTTACTGGTTATGGGTCTGTTCAGGTTTTCTATTTCTTCCTGGTTCTGTTTTGGTAGTTAATCTCTAGGAATGCGTCAATTTCTGCCAGATCATCAAATTTGCTGGTGTATAGTTGCTCATAATATATTCTTAAAATTGTTTGTATTTCTTTGGTGTTGGTTGTGATCTCTCCTCTTTCATTCATGATTTTATTGATTTGGGTCCTTTCTCTTTTCTTTTTGATAAGTCTGGCCAGGGGCTTATCAATCTTACTAATTCTTCAAAGAACCAGCTTCTAGTTTCATGATTTGTTCTACTGGTTTGTTTGTTTGTTTTGGTTTGATTTGGTATCTATTTGATTGATTTCTGCTCTGATCTTTATGATTTCTCTTCTGCCGGGTTTAGGTTTTCCTTGGTGTTCTTTCTCCAGCTCCTTTAGGTGTAGGGTTAGGTGTATACTTGAGGCCTTTCTTGTTTCTTGAGAAAGGCTTGTATAGCTATTTACTTTCCTCTCAGGACTGCCTTTGCTGTGTCCCACAGATTTTGAACAGTTGTGTTTTCAGCATAATTTGTTTCCATGAATTTTTTCAAATCTTCTTTAATTTCCTGGTTGACCCATTCATTCTTTAGTATGATGCTCTTTAGCCTCCATGTATTTGGGTTCTTTCCAAATTTACTCTTGTGATTGAGTTCTAGCTTCAGAGCATTGTGGTCTGAAAATATGCAGGGAATCCCAAACTTTTGGTACCAGTTGAGACCTGATCTGTGACCCAGGATGTGATCTATTCTGGAGAATGTTCCATGTGCACTAGAGAAGAATGTGTATTCTGTTGCTTTGGGATGGAATGTTCTGAATGTATCTGTGATTTCCATCTGGTTCAGTGTGTCATTTAAGGCCTTTATTTCCTTGTTGATCTTTTGCTTGGATGATCTGTCCATTTCAGTGAGGGGAGTGTTAAAGTCCCCTACTATTATTGCATTATTGTTGATGTGTTTCTTTGATTTTGTTATTAATTGGTTTATATAGTTGGCTGCTCCCATGTTAGGGACATAGATATTTAAAATTGTTAGATCTTCTTGTTGGACAGACACTTTGAGTATGATATAGTGTCCTTCCTCATCTCTTATAATAGTCTTTGGCTGAAAATCTACTTTATTTGGTAAAAGGATGGCTACCCCAGTTTTCTTTTGATGTCTGTTAGCATGGTAAATTGTTTTCCACCCCCTCACTTTAAATCTGGAGGTGTCTTCTGGTTTAAAATGAGTTTCTTGTAGGCAGCAATTTGAGGTTTGTTTGTTTTTTTTTTTTTTTAATCCATTCTGATACCCTGTGTCTTTTGATTGGGGCATTTAGCCCATTTATATTCAGGGTAACTATTGAGAGATATGAATTTAGTGCCATTGTATTGCCTGTAAGGTGACTGTTACTGTATATTGTCTCTGTTCCTTTCTGATCTACTACTTTTAGGGTCTCTCTTTGCTTAGAGGACCCCTTTCAGTATTTCCTGTAGAGCTGGTTTGGTGTTTGCAAATTCTTTCAGTTTTTGTTTGTCCTGGAAGGTTTTTATCTCTCCTTCTATTTTCAATGATAGCCTAGCTGGGTATAGTATTCTTGGCTGCATGTTTTTCTTGTTTAGTGCTCTGAATATATCATGCCAGTTCTTTCTGAACTGCCAGGTCTCTGTGGTTAAGTCTGTTGCCAATCTAATATTTTTACCATTGTATGTTACAGACTTCTTGTCCCGGGCTGCTTTCAGGATTTTCTCTTTGTCACTGATACTTGTAAGTTTTACTATTAGATGACAGGTTGTGGACCTATTTTTATTGATTTTGACAGGGGTTCTCTGCACCTCCTGGATTTTGATGCTTGTTCCCTTTACCATATTAGGGAAATTCTCTGCTATAATTTGCTCCAATATACCTTCTTCCCCCCTCTGTCTTTCTTCTTCTTCTGGAATCCCAATTATACTAATATTATTTCATCTTATGTTATCACTTATCTCTCAAATTGTCCCCTCGTGGTCCAGTAGTTTTTTGTCTCTCTTTTGCTCAGCTTCTTTATTCTCTGTTATTTGGTCTTCTATATCACTAATTCTTTCTTCTGCCTCATTTATCCTAGCAGTAAGAACCTCCTTTTTTAATTGTACTTCATTAATGGCTTTTTTTATTTCAGCTTGGTTAGATTTTAGTTCTTTTATTTCTCCAGAAAGGGCTTTTATTTCTCCAGACATGTTTTCTCTAATATCTTCCTTGCCTTTTTCAAGCCTGGCTAGCACCTTGAGAATTATCATTCTGAACTCTAGATCTGACATATTACCAATATCTGTATTGATTAGGTCCCTAGCTTTCAGTACTGTATCTTGTTCTTTTTTTTTAATGGTTTTTCCACCTTATCATTTTATCCAGATAAGAATATATGAACCAGAGAATAAAATACTAAAAGGGTGGCAAAGGCCCCGTAAAAGTATATGCTAAGCAAATCAGAAGAGACCCCAAATTGGAAGGAGAAGGTAGTGGGTAAAAAGAAATTAAAAAAATTTTTTTTTAAGTTTAAAAAATTATATATATATGTATATATATACATATATATATATATATATAATAAAATTAAAATATATATATTTAAAAAATATATATATATATATATTAGACTGGTGAATAGAACAGAGCCACCAACTTGATTTTGGGAGTATTTTGGTCTCTTAGAAGAAACTACCTCCCAAAATTTTAAAGAAAGAAAATTTTATATATATATATATATACAAATATAAGGGTAAACATGATGCAGGGATGGAATATGATTGTAAAGCTGAAAATTAAAAAAATAAAATTCTAAGAATGGAATTGATAAGATAATTTGGTTGGAAAAAGAAAGAGAAAGTAGAGAGAATGTGCTCAGGTTGGAGAGTAGAACAAAGCCCTGTGCTAGATTTAGGGTATATTTTCATCTATAAGAAGAAATTGTAGCCTTAGATTTTTTAGAAAAAATAACCCTATATACAAAAAATTAAGTTAGATATACAAATTAGTATATAAAAAATAAAATTAGATACAATGAAGAATAAAATATGACTATAATAATGAAGGTTTAAAAAGATTTTTTTAGAAAGGTATTTTTAAAATAAACTAGTTAAAAATACGTTAAAAGGGGAAAAAGGAACATTTTTAAAAATTAGAATAAGAAAAATATAAAATTTAAAAAAAATTAATTACTTTGCAAGTCTAAAGATTCTTGGGGAGAAAGCCATGAATTCCATGCCTTGCTTTCCTCTCCTCTGGAATTCCACACTTCTCTGTGATCAGTGAGCTTGGTCTTGGCTGGATATTCTTGCTGATCTTCTGGGATGAGGCCTGTTGCTGGGATTCTTAAATGTGTTTGCCTGAGGTGGAATTGCACTGCCCTTGCCAGGGGCCAGGCCAAGTAATCTGCTCAGGTTCGCTCTTGGGAGCTTTTGGTCCCTGAATGCTTTTCATAGAGCTCTGGAGGACGGGAATGAAAATGGCGGCCTCCCAGTCTTCAGCCCAGAGGAGCCAAGAGCTCAGGACCCCACTCCTCAGTGCACCCTTGGAGAAAAGCAGTCAGTCCCTCCCAACTCCCTGGTCTCTGGCCACACTCCAAGCTAACCCGGCCTGTGACCCAGCATTTCTGTCTCTGGTGCACATCTCCATTTGGAGTCTTCAAACCCAGCAGATTCCTACTGCACACTCCCAGAGAAAGAAAGTGAGTTTCCACGGATCTGCCACTTGTGGGGTCCCTATTCAAAGAGCAGTGTCTTGACTGTGCCATGGATAATGGTTTAAGGTAACCCTAAGCTGATAGCCCCCTGCTCAGCTCCATCTCTGTAGCCAACTTCCCCACTCCTATACCTGCAAGCTTTGCTACACTCAGACACCCCTGGTTTTCTGTGAACCCACAGGTCCAAAGACTACACTGTCCCCACAAGGGCTCCACTTAGCATGCCCCGCTTAGCCTCTGGAGCAATGTCCCTCAGTGGAACAGACTTCTAAAACTTCGGTTTTTGTGCTCTGCTGCTCCACTGCTTGCCAGGAGCCGGCCCCTGCCCCCAAGGTCTATCTTCCCATATATCTGCTTGGATTCACCTCTCCACATGTCCTACCTTTCAGAAAGTGGTCGATTTTCTGTTCCTAGAATTGCTGCTCTTCTTCTCCTTGATCTTGGGTTTGTAGGTGTTCAGAATGGTTTGATATCTATCTAACTAAACTCCTGCAACATGATGTCATCTTAGTCTGCTAATCCTCTGCCATCTTGCTTCTCCTCCTTAAGTGAATTTTCTAAATGAATAGTCCTCCTGTATGTTTCATATAAGGAAAATAGAGAGAAGTGAAGCTAATAGTATGTCTGTACTTTTAAATTATGTGTTTGTTATATAAGCCTTAAACAAAGAAACAAAAACATTGAGCTTGCAGAGACTGAGAATAGCCTATAGGAACCACCTCACACACATAGTATGAGAACTAAGTGAATTGTGAACATTCTCATCTTCTTCTGGAAGATCAGTTCATGAGAGGGAGAGAATTGGTCTCAGGAGAGTGGCTGGCCAGTGTGAGCAGGGCCTCTGAGCTGTAGACTCAGGAGTCTTTCTAGAGCACATGGGCTCCTCTCGTTCTCCGCTGTGTTCTAATAGAACAGTTCAGTATTTATGGTAAAAGTTTCAAAATAGGGAACAAAAATGAAAAGGGAAAAGAAAAGCCCCTGGGCGCAGCAGAACCTATGAAAGATTTGGAGATGTTTTTGTCAGTTCTATGTGTTTTTTCCCCTAAGTGTGTCTCCACATGCTTGTAGATAGAGACAGTGGAAAAAAAGAAAAAAAAAAAAAAGAAAGAAAAAGAAAAGACAGGGAAGTAAGAGGATGTGACAGAAAAGTACCATAAATAGAAAGGGTTGCTCAAGAAATTGAGTGAAAAATATCAAAGAAGGAGCAGAAGACAAAAGGAGAAGAGAAACACTTTTCCTTAAAAGCAGAGACAGACAGCTGACTGCACATTTGATTTCTGGACTTTATTCCTTACTACTTATGTTTTTAAGAGAATTCATTGTCTGTGCTTCCTGTGTTTCTAGCTTACATTTTATGAAGGTTGTTTCCTAATTTTTACTCTTCAAGCTATAAAAATGAAACTCCCAGCAACTATAGAACAGCCTGGCCATGTATTTTAGGGAAACATTTATTGCCTTTCCCTAAAAACCAACCTATTCAAGCTATAGATGTAGTGTGAGATAAACATGCATCACTTAGGAATGATCTTTTAGAAGTTTTATGAGGCTGGAAATTCTTGTCACCTGTGCAGGAATTCCTTCTGAAGGCTTCCTCCTTTCAGGGATTTGTGGACTTGGCATGAAACATAATATGTGCCTTTACTGCCTAGAGACTGGAGAAGCCAATTGGCCACATTTGGTTTCCAAATTATAGAAAAAGAAAAATGTGCTCTAGCAAGCTAGCAGTTCCATGGAATAAATAATGACATCCTCTGGGCATGTGCCTAATTCAATGAGGCAAAAGAATAAGGCACCATGAGAGCACCTAACTTGGGGTTTATTGCAGGGAGAGGGAAGTCTGAACTCAGCCACATCCTTGCAGAGAGAACCACCTTTGGCCATTGTGGAAATTTCATGTAAACCTCAGTTACCTCCTGATGTTTGTTCCTGCCACTATTCAGTTGCTAGTAACTCTGCTTCTGTTAATAACACCATAATATGGGATGCCTGGGTGGCTCAGTTGGTTAAGCCTCTGCCTTCGACTCAGGTCATGATCCCAGCATCCTGGGATCGAGTCCCACATCGGGCTCCTTGCTCAGCAGGGAGCCTGCTTCTCCCTCTGTCTCTGCCTGCCTGTGGCCACTCTCTCTCTCTGACAAATAAATAAATAAAATCTTAAAAAAAATAACACCATAATATTCACCTACTAACTTCTTAATTTCAAAACAATATTGTGTGGAGGGCAAACATACTTAACCTGAAAATGTGCCCACCTCTGGCGTCTGTCGCCACAATTAGGATTTCTTTCAAATGAGTCCCACAGTGTATGGATGGGTAAAATTGCAGATTGGTCTTTTCTACTTAAAAATCTCAGGATGTTTGTTTCTTTTTGTTTGTTTGTTTTCCAACTGATGCTGCGTTATTCATTATCAGGAATCACAAATTAATGACCTTGATTTCCATTCCACTAAAGACATTTTGTTTGGCCACAAATTAATTTAAATATTTTTATTTACTTACTTGAGAGAGAGACAAAGCATAAGCAAGAGGGGCAGAGAGAGAAGGAGGGAGGGAATCTCAAGTAGACTCCATGCTGAGCACAGAACCCAACGTAGGGTTCAGTCTCCTGACCTGATCCAAAAGATTATGACCTGTGCCAAAATCAAGAGTCAGACGTTTAACCAACTGGGCCACCAAGGTGCCTTTGGCCACAAATTAATTTAAATCACTTTTGAGATGATATCTAAAAATCATGAAATTTCACACTCACATCTAGATTTCCCCTCTATCTTAAGAAATGGAAATATGGCGTCTCGGGTCCTGATTTCCAAATTAAACCAGTTTAGCGTACCTAGTGTTTTTGTTGCTGTTGTTGTTGTTGTTGTTAATTTTTTTGTTTTTGTTTTTCTCATATGGTATAATCCTCACATCTAAATGTCCCACATTTTTAGAGTTTGCCTGTCTTTGCTGAGTTTTCCTGTGGTCTCACAGCAGTGAGCATATTATTTACATCTCTGAGCACAGTATTCAAACAGCTGCTTTAAAAATCCCTCTTTGCTTGTCCTAACATTGGTCTTCCCTGATTTTCTCTCCTTCTGAAATGGAATCCCATTTCCTGGTTCATCATGGGTCCAGTTGTTTTAAACTCCCTCCTGGACCTTGTGAAGGTTATGTTGTGGAGACACTCTTACTTCTATCATATTTCTCAGAGAAGATTTGTCCATGTGTTTGTTTTTAATGTACCAGACAACATCGTTGAGCTTACAAAAAACTCTTGGGTGCAGCTTGAATCTCAGTTCCATATACTTTCTTAGTGAACCTTTTCTAGTCTGCTTCATATAAGTGTGCTCTAGAGTTCACCTACAGACTTGGACACAGCTTACACATCACATTCATTCTCTCCCTTCCTGGCTTTATCCTTTCTCCAGCCCCCCTCTCAGCCTCCATCAGCATGGGTTGTCCCATAGTCTATCTCCTGACTCTTCAAACCAGATCTGTTTTCTATCAGAGTTTTGACAGCCCCTCGAGGAACTAACTAATGTCGAACAGCCAACTCAGTCAGGTCGTCTCTTTTTTCAAGTGTGTGATCTCTGCTTGGGTTATCTCTCTCAGGGTGTCTGGTAGTCTTTTTTTGTTTTGTTTTGTTTGTTTGTTTGTTTTGCATTTTTCCCAGAGTTTATAGGTGTTATTCGTGGAAAGACCAAGTCAAGTAGGAGATCATCAACCATATAGAAGCAGAACAATTAATTCCCAATCAGTTCCTTTCTTCAGTATATCTTTAGAAGACTAATATGCATACTTCTTTTTCCTTTTGAGCCATTCTGGCTCTCTTGAGTATTAGGCAGCAGCAACAATGATATAACTATTTCAAAGTTTTAACAACAACAGAAGTACAGCATTCATTTCATCGATGGCTGTGGATCTTCAGTGATGAGCTATAAGCTCGTTAGCCTCTGGCACTAGTCTAAAACCAGAAACACTGACATTTCAAATCTGTATCAGGCTGTTTGCTCCTTAAGGAAAGGAGAATTGGAGAAACTGTTGAAATGTTGCCTATTCATCTCTGTATTTTAAAAAAGAGGATAACTTTCTAATAAGAACATATATGAGTATCTCCTCATGTCTGTGTGTTCCAAAAATATCAGAGAACTAAAAACATAGTATCACTTGAAATTATTATGTTGAAGACTTGGCAAACATAGCAGATATCAATTACCATTACTATATGCCCTCACTGATCCTTGAGACAAGTTTTGGGGTTAACATGATGTGTTAGTTACCTATTTTTAAATTTTTTTAAAGTTTTATTTATTTATTTGACAGAGAGAAATCACAAGCAGGCAGGGAAGCAGGCAGAGAGAAAGGAGGGGGAAGCAGGCTCCCCGCTGAGCAGGTTGCCCGATGCGGGGCTCAATCCCAGGACCCTGAGATCATGACCTGAGCTGAAGGCAGAGACTTTACCCACTGAGCCACCCAGGTGCTCCGTTAGTTACCTATTACAACCATGTAACAAGCCATCACAAATTTAGTGTCTTAAAACAAAACACACTGATTTTCGCAGTTTCTGTGACTTCAGAGCCTAGATTCAGCTTGGCTCTCACAAGGTGACAATCTGGGTATCGAGCAGATTAGTTCTCCTACAGAGAACTCAACTAAGGAAGAATTTCCTTCCAGTTAAACTCAGACTGCTGTCAGCATTCATTTCTTTATGAATTTAAGACAGAAGGTGTTGGCTTCTCGCTGACTATTGGCCAGAAGCTGCTCTCAGGTCTGACAGGCCACACTGATTTCCTTGGCTGTATATCCCCTGAGTTCTGCAAGGAGGGTTCCCAGACCCAGTCTGTTTGCAAGATGGAGTTGTCCATGACACAGTGCAGCCAGAAGACAGCTCATTACCTATGCTGCATCCTGTTGGTTAGAATCAAGTCACAGCCCCTGCCACACTCAAGAGGAGGTTTTACATGAAGCCATGAGATGCCTGTCAGGATGTGGGGATGGACAGGGGCTCCCTCAGGAATCTGTTACACCCACTCTTACCTTCAACATACTTTTTAATGTCATATAAACAGATACTTTGAATCGTATTTTTTAACAAACTTACATTAAAGAGAGGGGATGAAGTTTCTATTCTGGTCTTAATACAGGGTAAATTGAACATGATCACTTGAACTATTAGCATCCTTGTTACCCTACTTGTATTTCCTTTATGATGTGGAAGAACATTTATATTACATGTGGAATAGAGAAAAGTTAGGCATTTGTACTAACCAAAATTATAAAATTTTAATTACCAATGTTGCAAATTCATCACTAAAACAAAGCACACTTTTATTTAACCCATGAGCAAAATCAGAATAGTTAAAATTGAGCTTTCTTCTCTTTTTCTTTTTCTTTTTGCTTGTTTTTTCCTTCTCTTTACTTTTGCCATCATTTTCATTCAATTTTGTCTAAAATAAGGAATGAGTTTAGGGATGAATAGCCTCTGAGCTGATTGACTACATTTAAAGCAAAATCATTTATGCTGGTTTCTAAAATGTTCTGGATCTTTCCCTCCTTGGAGCTATGCCAGGAGTGCACTTTTTTTTGGGGGGAGGTAGGGGTTGGAAGAATGACCTGCTCTGGATAATGACCTGTGAGCTCACAGAACCAAGTACAAATCACCATCGCCCTCCTCCTCCCCTTGCCCTCCTCTCCTCCTCCCCTGACACCAATGTTGAAAAAAGGATATTATGTAGAAATCACAAATTGTGATGTTTTAACCTTTGATAATAAAATAAATGGTGGTAATAGGGAAATTTTCCGGATACCTGAACTTTGATTTAGAAGTACCCCAGGGCTATTCAAGAGTAACACTAAAAATATATTAAAAACTGTCATGAGAAACAAGCTTTGTGGTTATTATCAAAATGGCTAGTGAAAAGCCCATTGATCAACATGCAGAGTTTTTAAAAATGAAGAGAGTATCAGGGCACCTGGGTGAGTCAGTCAGTTAAGCAGCTGACTCTTGGTTTCAGTTCAGGTTATGATCTCTGCGTCCTGGGATAGAGCTGTAGTTACTTCTGTGCTCCAGGGGAGTTGGCTGGAGAGTCTCTGCCTCTTCCCCTCCCCCATTCTTTCTCTCACTCAGAAAAATAAATTCATCTTTAAAAAATGATGAGAGTAGTAAATATATGAAGCTTATAGGCAATATTTTCAGATGATAAACACGCTCTCTGTAAATTTCAAAGGACTAAGTTGCAACATTGCATTCTCTAATTCATCTTATCTTTAAAGGAGTTGATTCTTTATCTTTCCCAATTTGCAGACATCCAATGACACCTTTGAAATTCCCCTCATGTTGTCTGGAAACGTGGTGTTAAGGAAGAGACTCAACTATGAAGATAAGACCCGGTATTTTGTCATCATCCAAGCTAATGTGAGTATTCAGTCTCCCCAGCTTCCCTCTGGGGAACTTATGAAGCAAATAACTCACCCTAGAATGTACAAGTGCTCTCAGAGTGCTTGGTGTAAATTATGGCCTCAACAGGATAGGCTGCCCACAACATAATGTGTATGTTATATTCTTCGAGATAGGGAATGGGATGGAAGGGGGTAGGAGGATGGTTTCTACTCACTGTTTTCCTTCCCTCTGAATCACTCACACCCACTCTTCAATACTTTTCCTTCAGCTCACACCGAAGTATTTCCCCAAAGTGTGATGCATGGAACGTCAGCAACAGAATCACCTTGGGAGGATATTAAACAGGCAGGTTCCTGGACCCAACCTCAGACCCTCTGAGTAAAATTTTTGAAGGGTAGAAGTGGAATGCCTGCATGTTTATGATCTCCCCAGGGGATTCCAGAGTGCACTAAAGGAAGAGAAAAACTGATCAGCAATCCTCTCCCCCATGGCTTCCGTTTCTTGAATAGTTGGTCACTATTGGTGTCAGCTTCTAGGACCATAACCAGGAATGTATGCACCGCAGGAATGGAACATCAGAAAAATACTTGCTTACATAACATGGACTTTTATTACAGTTTTAACAAAATCCCTAGATTCATGTGGATCAAATGCTGGTTTGACAGCTGAAGTATATCACAAAGGACTCAGGTTACTTCTGCCTTTACGTTGTTCCTTTCTGAAGTTTGGTTATTTTTCCAATGCCATATTTGTCAGGTGCTAGTGAATACCACAGCCATAAGCATCATAACTGCATTTCAAGTCTGAGGGTAAGCAGGGGGGAAAGGAGCAAAAGTAGGACTCTTCTTCTTCCTTGTCCGTGAGGAGACTTGTCCCAAGTCCTCTTCCCTTCTAGCCTGGGATCCCAGGAGGCAGAATAGAGAGATTGAAGGAGACTGTATATAGCAGAGGGGAATGAGGTAATCACCTCTGGATTATACCGAGTCCTGGGCATCTCCTGGAGCTGGACAGGGCTGATAACCCACGGGGACTGAGCTGGGAGAAGAAGGGGGAGGAGAGGGGGAGGAGAAGGAGAAAGAAGTGGAGGAAGGGGAGCAGCAGGATAAGGGGAAGAAGAGTTTGTTAACAAGAAGAATAGAATGAGGCTAGTATTTTACAGCAAACAACCGATAGGGCTGGCTACAGATGGCTTCTGATATTGACAAAAGTCCATAGTAAGTGACAGGATCATGTCCTGAAAAGGTTATTAGACTCTGAAGCCAGCCTGTGCCTTTAAGGATGCCTAGGCATTGTCATCCTACTCACATAGCAGAACAGAAAGACAGCAGAGAGGGGCAAAAGGAAACCATCCCCCATCAGCTCTTCTGAACAAGTTTATATGCAACAAGGCATCACTCAGTGGATGGCCACTTTTGCCCTAAAGATATTTTGCCAGTAAGGGGGGGGGTTGTATGTGTATGTTCATATTTAAATATATAATTTATATCTATATATTTATATTAATATTGTTTTATATATTCATAAAATATAAATACATTTACACATATAAAATATATTTATTTTATATAACATATATAATATATATAATTCATCTGTTATATATAGTAGGTGGGTAGTAGATATAGATACATAGATAGAATTTTTGAAGCCAAATTTCTGGATTTACATTCAAAATTCTCCAGTTGGTTGTTTTTCAATTCATTGTCTTGGCGTCCAGGGGTAGAGGCTAAAGCAGAAAGAGCAGATATAAGAAAAAGTAAAATCAACTGGCCTCTCAGTAGAATCAGTAGGTATGAGTTCCTCAAAACCCTGAAATCTTTCTTTTTAAATATTATTTCCATGCAAGTGAAAATGAGAAGAATAAATATAGTTACCCTTGCCTGGCTCAGAATCTCTAATAAAATGTAAGAAAAAGTAAGATTGCTCTAGAATGTATTTGAAAATTTGTTTTTATTGTGCTATTTAAAATGTATTTTTTTAAAGAAACACAAGCTAAACATCTGAGTTGCTATTTAATTTAAAATATTTATAAAGACATCTGGAACAATTTGCATGAAATTTGCTAGACTGCCCATAAGTGCAGGAGGGAGTGTTAATTTTTTAGCATTTCGGGGATAAAATTATGAGATAGAAGGTTATGCGTGACTCATCAAAAGGAAAGAATGGAATTGGCAAGAAATTAAAGAAAAGGTTAATTTATCTGTAACAATTTTTACTACAAACATAAATCATAGAGTATAGAATATGAATGTTAAATATAAGAGATTAGAAGCTTTTTGGTGTTTTTAAAACCTTTCAGGGCTATATCCTTTTAATGGCTTTAGGATATACCAAAATTAGGATGCATTATAATTTATCCAACTATACTTTCTGTTTTTGTTTGTTTGTTTTGTATTTTGGCTTGGGATGATACCCACCCTCATGACTCTTGTGAGAGACAGTGAGTACAATATTGTGGCAAAAGCATGAATTCTAGAACCACGTTGCCTGTATTTAAATTCCAGTGCTGCCATTGACTAGCTTTGTGACTTCAGGCATATGCTACTTATGTACGGCACTTCAGTGTTTGAAAATGGGTAAGTGAGGGACACCTGGGTGGCTCAGTCTGTTAAGCGTCTGACTCTTGATTTTGGCTCAGGTCATGATCTCAGGGTTGTGAAATTGAGCCCTGTGTCAGAGTCTGTGCTTAGCGGGGAGTCTGCTTGAGATTCTCTCTCTCCTTCTGCCCCTCGCCCTGCACACACACACACACACTCTCTCTCCCTCTCAAATACATAAATAAATATTTAAAAATTGATAATTTAATAATGGAATTTTTATGAGAAAGTATGCATATATATATGCATGTATAGGTAAGGCTTTTAATCTTACTAAATAATGC
Source organism: Mellivora capensis (assembly GCA_004024625.1). Lineage (NCBI taxonomy): Eukaryota > Metazoa > Chordata > Mammalia > Carnivora > Mustelidae > Mellivora > Mellivora capensis. The sequence continues at coordinate 37,504 of PISX010005569.1, read as the reverse complement.
CATATTATTTTCCAAAGTATTACAACACATCACTCCCTCACAAATGGTAAAGAATTCCTCATTGTTTCTACATCTTAGACACATAATTTACTTAAAACTGGGGATTGTTGGAACTGAAAAGCTGAATCATCCTTGCTTGAGAACCGGTTGAGGGTCTCCTCCCAGCTCTGAGTTCAGGGACCTTACCTTTGTATCCTTGGTGATAGAGCCTAGAGGATGGAAAGTGACAAGCATTACAAATCAGAGCTGCTTCTCTCAGAGAGATGGTTGCTAAACTTGGACTGCTTCAAATGCCAACATCTATGTCGGGGAGCAAGAATCCCTGTCCTCTCAGAGGTCTTTCTAGCTGGACTAAGGACAAAATAGACATGAGACAGATTCACAGGAGAAAATAAAATGTAATAGGCGTACCCTATGGGGAATCCATGTAGACATGGGAATTCCAAAGACAGGCTGGATGAGGACTCTGTGTCACCCTGAACTAGAGAGAAGGGTGTGGGGGTCTGGGACTTCAGAGGAAAGGGGTGTACTTCACACGGTCATAAGTAAAGCATATGTCTGATAATTAGATGTTTGCCCTACCATACTGATGGGTCACTCAGATAAAGTTTATCTCCATTAATAACTTTTATTCTGGGAAAGACCCCAATTTAAATTCTTCTGTGTGGTTAAGAGAAGGACAAAATTGATCTTGAGCCTGTAGTCTCAGGTGCTTTCAGCTCAAAATATGCCAAAGTTGTACATTGGGGGGTGTGTCCTGAACCCCTTCATCTGTATAATTTATACTTCTATATTTACATAGAATCATAAAATACATAGATCGTTACATGTTTTTAATTACATTTTTATGTTTTGGGGGTTTTTTGTTGTTCTTTTGTCAGTGGTGTGTAAATCGATGTGCAGTATAGATCATGTACATTTAAAACCTACATTAGTCTCTTGGAGTCATAAAGAGAGTTGAATTATGAGCGACCCATTTTGATTTTAAAGTAGATGATATCTTAGAGGGTAGAGGTTTGATGATAACTTACTGAAATTACTCAATTTGGATCTGGTTTTGCTTATGGTACAAAGATTTGATTGATGTGCAAAGGAAACTATTCAAATTTCACGTAATTAGGAAGTTTCTTTTTATCCATGTGGACATGTTGTTTCTCTTAAATAAGCTGGGGGAGTTTTGGCTAGCATAAATAAGAAAACTTGTCACTTCTTTTATTGAGAATATTTGCAATGTTATTACCCACAGTTCATTTTAAATATGAATATGCGATGAGGAGCGATTAATTCTAGAAAATAGAAGGAAAAGAAATCTAAAAAAGAAAGTTCAGAGATGTACCAAGATCAGTGGGTTTTCTTTCTGTTGAAATTTCCAATATAGCCTATACCACAAACTCACAATTTTGATATCTTACCCTAAATCACAAAGGAATCAAACTCATCTCTTAATACATAGATATTATTCAAAACTAGGTCTCTTTTGTATTAGCATTATCCTGAGGGAAATACTAAAGATTCTTCTGTACTCAAGAGCTCTTGGTTCATTGTTAGGAAGAAAAAGTTTACATTTATTTTAGAATCATGGCCAGAGTAAGTTCTAAGTTAACCTTATCAAAACAGGGCAAATTTAATATTTTCTCAAATATCAAATATCTAGAATAGGAACACTAACTGTCTTTCATAAAAAGATATCGTAATTCTTAAAAATATTATTTTTTTCTTATCTCTGTCTTTTAATACTATGAATATTCAGAACAGTATGTAAACATTATAATTATAAGGGCTTTGATATAAAAAAATCACTTTGTACACTTTTGATATCAACTTGTGTAAACAACTTTTCAAAACCAGCCCCCACTCTGACCTTCCCTCACCTCCACTTCCTACTGATTGTAGAATAAGTGCTGAACTGCACACCCATTGTTTTTAGCTCTGCCAATTTTTTCGGTGTATTCTGGGAAAGAGGAGTGAAATAGGAAGATGATGCTTGGTGGTTAACAAATAGAAAACGTTCCAGTCCTAAACACATGTAAAAATATGGACATGAAAATAGCATGCTGTTCTATCTACTAGTATGCATAAAAATTAAAGAAAATTAGATAAACGTTTCAAGCAAACAAAAAGCACTTTCAAAAAAAAAAAAAAGCAACTCGCTTCTAAAATGGTTTAGACCTACACAATCTTGTTGCTTCTTTTTTTTTCTCTCATTTTCATAAAGGAATCTAACACAAAATCAAGTTACTCTAGGATAAGTTTTAAATTTTCAGTTAGTGATATTCCATCTACAATCAGTGGACAGAAACAAGGCAAACACCTCTCTGGTCTTCAGTAACCAAGTCAGGGTCAGAAAACTCAGGTCAACTCTAATTATGCTGCAACTTTTTTTTTTCCTTTCTCTACTGCAAATACCTGATAAGGTAATGAGAGAGCCTTTAGTATATGTATCTGAGTCAGTCTAGTAGGTGCTTCTAGCCATTTTTTTAAAGCTACAAACCACTTGGGTACAGAGTACATAAATGCTAGAAGTCTCTATTCTGAGGTTCCTGTGGCTTAACAAGAAATCAGAAGATCAGCATGCCTGTTCCCTACTCACTTTAAAACCAAAATTCATGTAACTTCATAGCATTTGGTAGAGTTCACATCATTCCTGGCCCCACTCCAAAAAACCAATATTTAACTTAATACACTTCTTAAATAGAGACCAGGTACTGACTGAATAAAGAAATTAGCATTCAACCTGTTTGATCAAAAAGTAGTGGGCAATTAAACTACCTTACAGCAAGAAAGCCTTTTGATTGGGATAAAGGGATTGAAGCCTCACTTATCATCTGACAGAGGTGTTTTATTGTCTTAACATTGTTATAGTTTAAATATTTGCAATTTTATAGAAAAAGTTGCTTGGTAAAAAGTACGGATTGTGACAATGAATTAGTTATCTCTGAGCTATTTCTAAAAGTAAATATCTTTGAGGTTCTCTGTGCTCAAAAAGAAATTAGTTCTTCCTTGCAATGTATGGATGAAACTTTTTACTTATTTAGTAAATAATTCATTCAAAGACAGCAGGTATCTTTGCTATCCCAGGATACTTTACAGTATAACTCCAAAGAGCTTTACATTATGTTGCCATCATCTAGGGCCAGAGGATTGAAGGCTTCGAATAAAGATGCTGAAGATTCTGGGACCAAGTCAGTGTGGCTTTCCTATGAAATGCTGACAGAATGTTCCAACTAGGTCACATCCCATACTTTCCTGACTATTTCTTATGGCTTTCTTGATTCTATGTTCAAGATATATGTATGCTTTTAAATTCCTGCATTCCAACTTTGACGCTGGATTTTTTTTTGTATCACCTGCAATTCCTTGCACAGCTGAACTCACAATCATTAAATAGTGACCTGTTTTTAAGGCATCTAATTAAAGGTTCCATGTAAGTTAATGTTTAATGTTAGAAAATGTGTAAATGGCATGTGAAAGAATAATGCACATTGAGAAAATACAAGTTTAAAAAAACTTGGATAACTTTTAAAAGAGATATATTCTTACTTGCCAATTATAGCCATAGCTTCTAAATTAATGAAATATTATTTTATTTTTAAATATTTAAAAATGAAAAAAATCTTCATTTCATAAAGGAAATAAGAGAAATGAGATGTGAAAATGGAGAAATGGTGGAAGGAATTTTTTTTTTTTTCTTGGAGGGATAGTCTTTAAAATGTTTTGGGTTCTCCTGTAGCAATGAATGAAAATAGAGACATCAGGAAATCACATAAAACATTCATGCAAATAATTTTGTTTTATTTATACTACTCCCAACTTAGAATGTTATTTCTTTTATCTAGAACAGTCTTGAGCAGTAACATTTTACTAGAAAGAGCAAAAGGTTCTTTTCATTTTGGTTTTTATCTGAATTGCCAGGGGCTATGTTTTAGATGAATTTTTTAGATCAAATTTGGTTCTAAACTGGGAGAAGTACTAAAGCCTTCCATGGGCTTACACATGCTCAATGGGCAGGAGACCTACTTCCATATTTCTCCTCATGTTTTATAACTAATTTTAACAACAAATCGTGGGGAAGTTCCACACATGTAGTGAGACTGCTGGCATTTTTCAGTGCTACCTGTCTGTTTAGAGAAGTGAAGAGGAACAGGATGGGTCACCCCAAATTATGCCTCCCTGGCAGAAGGATTGTTTCAGGCTGATTATGTTTTCAAAATGGCAGACAATAGAGGAGCCCTGCAAGCCATGTAGAAAGAGTTCCTTGTTAGAAGAGCGCTTTGCATTCACACAGGACGTCTCCACCTGCAAGGCATGCCTCTCCCACCAGGAAGACGAGAATGACTGAATCTGGACAAGATCCCATCAGTGGGGAAGGTCTGGATGTGCACCTGCAAGACAGTGACTCCTGTATTTCCTGAACTTTGCCTGAAAGCCTGACTCTCTCCCACCCCTGACAGCTTCTTTAGTCTATAGCAGGAGTTGGTATTTAAGGTGATAGCTTTGGCCATTTGGGGGAGTTACTCAGTTTTCCTGGTGTCTGTGTATATACAGTAGGTGCACATATCATTAAACTGCTTGGATTTTCTTCCTGCTAATCTGTTTTCTATTACATGAGGTCTCAGCCAAGAAGCTAGAAGCTAGAAGGGTGGAGAGAAAATTGTTTTTCTTCCCTGACAGTGGTTTCTCTAGTATTTTGTTTCCAAGTAAAAATTCATATTTTATAGGTCAACACTTTGTAAGCAGTATCTTTTCTCAAAATTGTAACTGAAGCCTTGTGATTTGGCTCCTTGGTGAGTCAGAAACTGCACCACCTGAGTGTTTGCACAAAGAAAACTTTATTTGCAGCAAATAAGGAGATCACGGGTGGATGACTTCCAAAACAATGATGCCCCAAGCAAAGGTGGATGCATTCCTTTTATTTAGGGTTTGGTGAATAGGGGATAATAGGGGAGACTTGTCATCATATGTAGAGGTAGGCATGAGGTCACGCATGCCTCTGAAAGGAAACCAGACTATAGACACATTGTATATTGTGAAAACGAGGTTCGTGTTCCTCCTTGGATGGAGATTTTAGTATTATAATGAGGTAAATGTGGTCATCAGTCATTCTGAAAGTCATACTGTGGTCCATCTGCACAGGCATGAATCTGGGATTAATCAACCTGGTCAGGGTGGTCTGGGCCAGCTGGAGGTCTTGTCAGGGCAGGTGCTTGAGGGAAGGGTGGTTTCTGGTTTCCATTTGTCTGAGTTAAGAGATAAGCTGGAGAGAAGAGCTCAAGGGAAAATGTGGCACAAAGGTTGGCAAGTACAAGCAGGTGGGCAGTCAAGGTCAGGTCTTGTAGTCTAGCTGGTGACAATATGAGATAAAAGTCTACCCATTCATTCATTGATGGATATTTATACTGCTGCCAACTTTTGGGCATGGTGAATAGTGCTTCTATGAGCATGTATGTAAATATAACTACTTTTTAGAGTAGTACAGAATACAATTTTAAGGAGACAGAAAAAGTAGAATAAGTTTTCAAAATAACTAAATGCTAAGAAAGTAAAGACACTCTAGATTACATCATAATGAACAACAAACCACCACCACCATTCTCACAGTGGGTGTTCTGGACAGAGATAACTAAGGTCTGGTGTTTCTTCCATGTGTCCTCCTGGTGAACTCTCTTAGATAAATATAATCAGTGTAAATGAAATGTAATATAATGAAATCACTTCCACTCTTGAACATGGGCTGCACATGGTGGTTTTTTCCCCAGAGAAATGAAAAGGGAAAAAAAGAGAGAGTAAATTAGCAGTGGGAAAATCTGATGAACACAACCTCAACCAGGTGATCAAGGTTGAGTCATGTTAATAATATATACTCTTGCTATAATGTGATGACATGACTCTGGACTTCTACGGTCTTCGTCCCCAAAATGCATCACCCCCATCTGATCTTGAGAAAAACATCAAATTCCCCACTGAAGAACACTCTAAAAAAACACCTGACTAGTACTCCACATTGTCAAAGTAATCGAAAACAAGGAAAGTTGGAGAAATTTTCAGAGCCAAAAGGAGCCTGAGAAGATGTGATGGCTACATATAGGTGGAGTCCCGGATGGGATCCTGGCATGGGGAATGGACCTCAGAAAATAAGGACATCTCAGAGGTGGGGATCATAGCTGGTAACAATATATCCTCAAAGCAAAAAGTACACCTGGCCAAGCAAAGTAAGGAATACCATACAGTTTCTGTAAGAGGGACACGGAATGCAGTCTGAACTCAAGTCTGAAAGAATGACTAGAGCATTGTTAAGACCCCAGTTGGAAGTTCTCATCGCAATAATTTATTTTTCTTTTTCTTTTTTTTCCCTGTGTCCATAAGAGATGATGAATGTTATCTAAACTTATTGTAAAATCCTTTCACGTAGATGAATGTCATATCATTACATTGTACACCCTAAACTCATGCTGTGCTATATGCCAATCATATCTCAGTAAAACTGGAGAAAACCAGACAAGGAAAAAAACAAAGGTGGAGAAACAAAATCTGTGTTGTCTTGGCAATACAATGTCTCATGGAAAAGAGAGGAAGTTGAACAGGTAATTGCCATAAATCTACAAGGACACTCTTCCTAGAAAGTGTAGCTTCATAGTCCCAAAGAATGAAGAAGCAAAATAAAACAATTATCATCCAGAAGCTCAGAAAACCAGGTTATTTCAGTGATAACAGTGCACTCTCTGAAGACCAGCAATGCTGGTCTCAAAGTACTTGGTAACAAAAAGGCTTGTGTGAGCCATTAAACATTTCTCTGTCAAAAGTTCAGCAGACCTGTCAAATTTTCTTCTCTTCCCTTTTTTCTCCCTTCATTTTACTTTTTTGAGGATTTGGGGTTTTTTGTTTTTTTTGTTGTTGTTTGTTTGTTTTTAGAAATAACCCAAATTTATCTAAAGTTTCTCTCTTTAAAAAGAAAAAAATATTATTTATGTATTTATTTGAGAGAGAGTGAGCAAGAAAGAGAGAGAGAGAGAAAGAGAAAGCATGAGCTGGGGAGCTGCAGAGGCAGAGGGAGCAGAAGGCTCTCCACTGAGCAGGGAGTCTGATGTGGGACTCGATCCCAGGACCCTGAGATCATGACCTGAGCTGAAGGCAGAGGCCTAACCAACTGAGCCACCCAGATGCCCCTAAAATCTGTCTGCCTTGCTTGAAACATCACCAAAAATCAAAGACAGAGCTGGGGGGAGTAGAGGAATCAAAAGCCAACTGTGTTTGCTAATTGGCCTTTTCGAAGGAAACGTGGAATTGTGTTGTACTTCAAGGATGGGAGATAGTCCACAACTTGAAGTGAGCCTCCTATGGACCTTGGGCTCCCGTCCTCTCACAGAGACTGGGAGGTAGGCTCTTTCTTCTTTGGTGATTGTGTTTCAAAGATTCAACTCCCAGGTCCTTAAGAAGGAGTGCTGGACTATAAAACTGGCAGAAGTTTGAGCTACAGAAAGATTGCCATCGGAAAGGACAGAGAAAGTATGGACAGTTGCAAGTTTTCTAAAGTAAATCCCCTAAGAGAGGTCAAGGCCTATAATTGGAAAGAAACCTGTCTACAGTCTACTCAAGCTGAAGGGAATGTTGGGTCCATCTCATTGTGTTTTGTGTTTCCTTTCTTTTTTCCCCTCGTAGGACCGTGCACAAAATCTGAATGAGCGGCGAACCACCACCACCACCCTCACAGTGGACATTCTGGATGGAGATGACTTGGGTCCCATGTTTCTTCCTTGTGTCCTGGTGCCAAACACACGTGATTGCCGCCCACTCACCTACCAAGCCGTGATCCCTGAATTGAGATCTCCGGTAAATATACTCGCATTCTTTTCCCTTCACTTATGCCTCTTTAACCTCAGTGACATTCTGTTCTAGGAGCTTGAAGACATATTAGGTGAGAAGAGCAAACTTTGCTATATTGGAATTTAAAGGTATTTATGTCTAGAACCATTTTCAAAGAAGGCAAAGTTTGGTCACCATGCATTACTGCATTCTTTACAAAGTCCAAAGTGTGTTCTGAAGCAACCATTCATTGGACACTGACTATTTTGTTTCTCCACCTATAAATCATAACCAAGTTCAGTTGCCAACCTGTTGGAGGAAACTTCCAGAAATAGCTTCAACATTCCCTTAAATTCACCAAATAAACACATAGTCCTAAGTCAGAAGACACACGGGCCAACAGGGTACTTGGTCCGCCTCTTAGCATTCTACGATTTTAGGGGAGGTTGCATTTGGCTGTTTGGAGGTGGAAGCTAATGGATCCCAAATGCGGATATCTATCCCTTAAAGATGTATTTTAAAGAAGCAGAAAGGTAAGACATGAATATGTATCTTGTACACTTGATTTTGCCTCTGTCTTGTTTTTGTTTTGGCCTCTTTTTAAAAATTCTAATAGAGCTCTAAGTTGCTGTCAGCCTGGAATTCACACCTCAGACTTGGCTGGGTAATAAATGTTTATACCTAAGAATAAAAATTATGAGGCAAATATACTAAAATATCAATTTCTCCCTAAAAAGTAAAATAATAATAACAATAATTCTCTTTTAGAGAAGCCAAATTCAAAGGGGGTGAATGTATTTGTGGTTCCCCTAGAAAGCCTTCAGTTTTCTGGGTTAATAATGTGGCTTATGGTGTCAGAATTTGTTGGAAGGTTTTTGATTTTTTTTCCTTCAAACATGTAAGAACTGTGGTTTGGGGTATCCTCTCTGTATATGAGAAGTTTTAAGTATAAAAAAAAGATTCCTTCCCCTAAGTGTAACTGACATAGCATTTTTTGACTGCTAAGGATTCTTCTTATCCAGTGTTGCATGTCTGAGCCTTACTTTTGAGATTTCATACATCTTAAATGGCTGAGATTCACTGGTGTGTCTTCCAGCATAAATAACAACTGGTCTAGTTGGCTTATGTGAAGAAAAAAAAGCTGGAGGAAAAAAAAAGAATAAATGTTATGATGTACATTTAATGAAGAAAAATATAATCAAATTTTCAGCTCCATGGAGTGATTTTGAAGACAAAAAAAGCTAATGGGTGTGGACAAATAATTGTGGATCACCTAAAGTTATATGTCAGCATAGGATTTTGTGGACTATACCAGTAAGAAGACTATTAATGATAGTGAACATTCATTTTTTTTTTCTATGAAAGGCACAATTGAAATTATGAGGAAAACTTATTTTAAGTATTCATTTTGAGTTAATTTATGTAGCTGTCATACCCGTGAGGTCCCCAAGAAGAGGGACATAGTGACACAGTGACTGGAGTTGGTGGTTCAGGGTGATAACTCAAACAGTACTTGATAGCCTGAGGGAAGAGGCACGGATGACTGCCTGACAAGGCAGTGGAGGGTATTAACTTTATAAAACACCCCCGAGCATCCGTTCCTCTCTTCCAGATGGCCGACTGAGCATCTCTCTCATTCCCATGCAGTGCACTATAGAGATGAGTCCATGCTCCATATTTGGGGGAATAAAAATAAATGATACTAGTGACTAATGGTTATATCATTTGTTCCGTGTGTCATGAACTGGCCTAAACTCTACAGGGATATTAACTGAAATCCTGGTGGGTCACTCTTAAGGTCACTTGTGGGATGACGTCTCTGAGGTACAGAGTTTATATAACTTTTTTTTTGCAGTCTTTTTTAAAAATTTATTTAATTTTACTTTTTTTCAGTGTTCCAAAATTCATTGTCTATGTACCACTCCCAGTGCTCCAACTAAAAAGTACAAAACTGTTCTCTTTTAAAATCATGTCTCTTGAATTAAATGCGATGCTATAAAATCCAGAATGATCAGACTGTATGCTTCATCATCCCTTTTACCAGGTTGACCCTTTCTTTAACATTCTGTGAAGTGGAGAATTTTAATTTTATGTATTTAAATAGTGATGGCCAATATTTATTTAATAAGGGGTGTATTTTTATTGTCATGTAAAAAAAGCTAAATATATTTACTTGCAAAACTTGGCACCTGTTCTTATTATTAACCACTGCATAAAAAAATCACCCAAACTCAGTGGCTTCCAATGACAGTTTTTTTTTTTAAGATTGTTATTTATTTACTTGACAGAGAGCTATATATAGAGAGATCACAAGTAGGCAGAGAGGCAGGCAGAGGGAAAGAGAGAAGCAGGCTCTCTGCTGAGCAGGTAACCCGATGTGGGACTCGATTCTAGGACCCTGGGATCGTGACCTGAGCCAAAGGCAGCCACTTAACTGACTGAGCCACCCAGGCGCCCCGCAATGATAGTTTTTAAAATTTGCTCATAAAAAGCTGCAGTTTGGGAAGGCTTGAGGGACCTCTCATCTCAGCCCTACGTAGCTGGATCTGCGGATCCTTACCTGAGGCCTGGATGCCAGTATTAGAAAGGTTCACTTAGCATTCTGACTTTCGGTGGGAGCCTATCCAGGGCTATGAGCTGGAGTTTCGTTCCCACTCCCCATGGGTCTCCCTTGGGCTGTTGGGGCTTCTCACACTGAGGCACTGAGTTCAAGAATGAGCTTCCCAAGGGAATGAGGCAGAATTTGCAGGAATTAGCCTTGCAGTCTACAGTGTCCCTTCTGTTGTAGTTAAACCTCAGCCAGATTCGAGGACTAACAGTAGGTACCATCTCCTGATGGGAGGAATGTAGAAGTCACAGTGTAAAAACATCTGGGGATGGAAATCTTACTGTGGCAATTGTTGGAAAATGAAATCTCCCATGGTGTGGGCATCAAGTTTCTTGGCTTATTTCTGCATATGCTGCTTTGGAGCCCCCTTGATTCATGAGGGTTCAGAACTACAACCAGTTTTTGAGTTTCACATTCAAATTGCTGTGTTTATGTCTGTCCTTTCCATTAAAAAAAAATCCTTTCTTAAAAGTTTCCTTTACATATTTTTACTAAAATGTATAGAAATTTCGATAAATAAAATCTTGCTATTCGGAGCAAAAGAACTAACCATTTCTGTCAGCTAAACAAGACATGATGACTGTAATTACATACTTGCTGATCCTTTTCTGAACTAATTCTTCAAATTTTGAAAGCTTTGACACCTGCTCACCTTCTGTGTTGATGTGAAATTTTCCCCCAATTACCTCAGTGGTATTCTTGACTTGAAAAGCCATTCTTAGTTCCACCACAATGCATGCAGAATTTATCAGTTCAGAAAAACTTTAAAAGGAAGTCTGGTACATTGTTTAACCTATGAACCAGAATATAATAAAAATTAAAATTGACTATTTATTGAAATACAAATAATTGTGTTTATAGAGAAACTTAGTAAATGTTTTCTATGTTTTTCTACAACAGAAAATGGTCTTCAGCAAAAATTCATGTCTTCACAAGCACTAAGATTAATATTATATTGAATATGTAAATACATAGATCTGATATCTCTGGGGTACTAAAGCAATTTGTAGTTCTGTGCTAATTATTATTCATTTATTAATTTAATAAGTACATCCTGGCCCCTGATGTATGTTCAACTCTGTGCTAATTGAGGACGTAAGTAGGATGAGATTCTTTTCCAATATTGCGTAAATTTATTCTCACTTTCTGACTTTGAACTTATTATTATGCCTCTCTGGTTGAAGTTTCTTGATGTTATGGAAAATTCTGGTAGATTCTGGAGAGTTCAGAACCCATAGTTCTATTTTCTCCATTTTCTCTTAAAGGTCAAAGACACAAAAAAATGCTCACATTTCCTTTTCTTTCATGATTGAACAGTCAATCTTGTTTGGTTGGTTGGTTGGTATTTTGCTGAGTGATTTGTCTCTGGAGAGAAACACTGTAGTATTAATATGATAATATTGACATTATCTGTCAATATCTGTTTCCTAGATATACCTCCCTTAGTGCTTGCCAGAAAGATCTTCTAGGCACTGGGATCCATGCTCCAATGAGCTCTTCCCATCTTTGTTGAGTTGGGTCCCAGGACTGTCTACACACATGCACCTGGTATATAATTGTCTCAAAGAACTCTGGTTTTCATGTAACTGTCAAAGACAGCTCCCCTGTTGTATTTATGGTTCTCTCCCCTTCCAGGGAAGCTTTCCCAGTTATTACGGAAGTGGCACTGATCTGCAGTGATGTACAACATTGATAATTTCCTCTTAACCCATGCTCATTGAGCAATCCTGGAACGTCTTCCTGTCCCCTTTTATGAAACTACAGGTTCTTCTCCTCCCCTCCATGGCCCCGGGTTTCTTCTCCTACATATTTGATGGCTTGTTTTTTGTTTTTTGGTTTTATCCCCCCTAGTTAAATCTCTCCGCTTGAATTTTTACTTACGTATTTGTTTAATTATTTTTTTTGCTTGTTCTCAAATATTGATGATTTTCCAGACTTCTGTTCTTTTAAAATTTCTTTACACTATAATTTTCATTAAGATTCATCAAACCATCAATACCAAGGGGTTCTAGTTTTCTTCAAATAGGAATGATCTGTGTGTTGTGAAAGTGTTTTCTCACTTGGAATCTTTCCTGACCTCCAAGTTTGCATTTCTCACTTTTTTAGATGTTTTTGCATGTGTTTTCTGCAGATGCCTTATTATTCTTTCTAATGTGTTCATCCGTCTCTTGTCCACCTCCTGTTACCCTAAAGGTCAATGTGGATTCGGACCTTGACTTCATTGACCCCTACACCAAACTTGATCAGTTTCCACAGACCCCTTCTGCACTGACTGTGAGATGTTACTCATATATGTGTGATACCCAGTTCCACTGCCAAAATATGCATTTAAAGACACAGTTCCCAGGCACCTGGGTGGCTCAGTCAATTAAGCAGCTGATTCTTTGTTTTCACTCAAATCATGATCTCAGGGTCCTGGGATCAAGCCCCGCATGGGGCTTTGTGCTCAGTGTGGAGTCTGCTTGAGATTCTCACACTCTCTCTCTCTCCCCTACCCTCCTTCTGACCCTCCTCTGACTCACATGCTCATTCTCTCTCTAAATGAATTAATAAAATCTTAAAAAAATACTCTCAGCTCTAGACCCCAGAACATCATCTCACTGAAGACAGTTATGTTTTTGAAATATAATTCTGATCTGAGTGTTCACAATTTATTCCTGTCACATACCAAATGAGCTCCCAAAGCATTTAGCATGTCACTCACAGTCATTTTATATCAGACCATGTTCCAGTTTCATCTTTTGTAACTTGCCTAGTGCAACCTACCTAATAATGCAGAGTTTTGAGTCTGCGCCTGAACTTCTCTGAGAACTCCCCTCTCCACTTTGTTCCATATACTAATTCGTTACTCAAGGTTCATCTCAGTAAATCTGATGTGATATGATGGGCTCCCAGGTTAAGCTTCTCCAGGTCCCGTGTACAGCTGTTGAAGTGCTGAAACTCCTCGTGTCCTAGAGTTGTTTGTCTGTTTCCCTCTCACATGACTGTGCATTTTGTAATTTCCTATTTGTCGTTACACCTCAATGCGCCAAGCACCTGCTTCTCATACTGAGTGTTCAGTCAATGTCCCATTGGACTAATCCATCAATGAAAACTTCGAGAAATACATACTGTGCACTGAGATACCGAATTTAAATATGAATAATGGCTTCTTTCTTCTTATTTGCAATAACAGTGTTTTTATCACAAATATGCATGTGTGATGAACTTGCATGTGTGTCTTATATATGTAGATGACATATAACTTGTGTGTGTTTAATTATCTTAGGAAATATTATCCAAATATTAGCCATGGCACATATAAGTTTTTCTTACACTTAAATGTTGTTTTCAAATGTGAATAGAGAGGCAAGGACTGCCATATTTGGTCATTATCTGTCCAGGCAGAGTAAGCTTATTTTCCTGTTGCCAAAGAGAGTTTGGTTTGTAATTGTCCCAGCACATTGTTTGTAACACTCCGTCTCCTTGCAGCAATATCCCAAATATTAAGTGATATCTTCTCTTGTCTTTAGGCCAGTTACTTCAGAATGTGTTCTCTGGAGCTCTTTGGTTGAGGGGACAGTGAGAAATAATATGTGTAGAGTGAATGTACTGCACCATCTACCATACCCTTGCCAGCAGTCTCACACATACACTACCAGCTGCAAATGATCCAAGGAGCTTCAGGTTCACATGGGGAAACATGAGATAAAAGCCAAGCACACAAACAAATGCTAGAATTTAGCAAAGGTTGTGTAGACGAAGACGTCATATTGTGATAATTCTGAAGGTGGGATGTGAAATAATAAGTGAGGTGAAGAATCATTTGTTCTTTCCCTCATTGGTCAAAATTTACATTGAATAAGTCTGAGTGTTATTTCCATTTATAAAACAGGGTGAAGATACTTTCCAGTATTTGGAACAATTAAAGAATGAAGAACAAGAGGGACTGAGTTTATTACTATTAGGTAAAGGGAAAAGAGTCACTGTCCTCAGTAAAAGAGAATTTAAAAAAAAGAAGTCTTCTTGTTCAAGGGTCTGTTCCAATATTATTTTAAATTAACACAGAAGTTGTGTTTTCTTATGAAAAGATATAAAGAAAAGAGAGCATCATGCAACTTGGACATGATGTCTATAACTTTATGAACTTGTCTGGAACTCTGATGGGCAGTTGACAGAGGTGCTCACTGTCACAATGTAAGACAGGTTTGTGAGAACTTGGAGTGCAACCTGAACCCCGTCTGATCTTGCAGACTTTCCTTAATATTACTCAACTGTAGTTTGAATTTGTCCTCTCTAAAACGGAGTTAAGAAAGTCTAATTTACAGGATTTTTTGAGTTCTAGGAAAGAAGATCCATGCATCACCCTTAAGTTGTTCTAGTCAACTGTGGGGACTTAGTAGGTATTGATAATTTTTTAAAGATATTTATTTATTTATTTGAGAGAGATCACCAGTTGTGGGGGAGGAATAGAGGGAAAAGCAGACTCCTCACTGAGCAGGGAGTCTGATGAAGGGCTCAATCCCAGGACTCTGGATCATGACCTGAACTGAAGGCAGATGCTTAACAACTGAGCTACCCAGGCACCCGTAGCTGTTGATATTATTATCATTGCCCTGGAGTTCCTTCACCTAGTTGGGTCTTCACTCAGCGGCTCATGGGAAGAAGTAGCTAATTCACACTAGTTGTTAAATGCCTAGGTGTTTTTAAGTGAAATTCCAGCTTTAGAAACCGAGTTGTGTATGTTCTGACTATGGTATTTGTAATTAATTCAGTATGGTCCTTTAAAAAATCCAGTACTTTTATTGAGAAGAACAGTACATCCATTTTTAAATAAATGGATTTGGCACAGTCACTGCTTGTGCTGAATTAATTATGCTATATATTATTGCTTTGGAAGAGGCAACAGCTGATACAAAATGGCACAAGGTAATTCTGCGAGCCAAAAATATATCAATGGATAAAATTGTAAATGTGTGCCAGGAAAACAAGTATCCTCCTCTTTCTTTTTCTGCGAACACAAAAGCAATGGATTTCAGTAAAGTTTCTCACATTGTCCCATGAATACCTTCTGTTCATCAGAGATGCCCCTGGGACTTATATTGCCAGTAAACCTGGAACTTCCACTATGTATAATATTTAAAATTCTGCTTTAGTTCCACTTGGTAATTTGGACATTTTTAATTGTTTATTTCAATTTAAAAAGGATTGGTTGCTAATTGTAAATTATGAGGAAATTTTTATTTTAATTCTACAAATTAAACATTGGAACCCATCAATCCTCAAAGACTGATTTCCAGGATCTCCATTAGTAATTTGATGCATGCCTTTGCAACTATCTGGAGTCTGTTGGAGGCAGTCTGAGTTTGTGGTTGTTGTTGTTGTTTGGTTTTTGTTTTGTTTTTCAGACAAACCGAATGACTCTGACCCGTAGAAAAGTGAAGTAGTGGGTTTCACTGGGGCCTCCCCGAATCACCTGATGGCTTGTTTAAATGGTTCTTTTTTTTTCTTTAAAGATTTTATTTATTTATTTGACAGACAGAGATCACAAGTAGGCAGAGAGGTAGGCAGAGAGAGAGAGAGTGGAGGAAGCAGGCTCCCCGCCGAACAGAGAGCCTGATGCGGGACTTAATCCTAGGACCCCGAGACCATGACCCAAGCTGAAGGCAGAGGCCCCAACCCACCGAGCCACCCAGGCACCCCTAAATGGTTCTTAATAGATACTGGAAAGCACAAGACACAACTGTGTGTTGTGCATAGAGGGGCAGGATCATGTGGTCTTGGTGTGACTAGGGGACAGGATGTACTTCTGTGATCCCTTACTCAGATCCTTAGTCAGGGGAGACAGCATCTGCTTGATCTAGCTTGAACCACATGCTCACTCTTTGTCTAGAAGGGATAGAGCCTGTGATGGTTACTTTTATGTGCTAACTTGGCTTAGCCATGCAACCCAGATATTTGGTGAAATATGTCTGGATATTGTTTCCAAGGCATTTTCCACATGGGATTAACATTTCAATTAGTAGACTTTGAGTAAAACAGATTATCCTCTATAATATGGGTGGGTCTCATCTAATCAGATGAAGGCCTTAAGATTAAAGACTACCTTTCCCCAAAGAGGAGGGAATTTTGCCAGCAGATTGTCTTTGGTCTCAAACTGATATCTGTTCCCTGGCTCTCTAGCTAGCTGACTTCCCAGCAGATTTTGGACTTGGCAGTTTCCACAGTTGTGGCATGAGCCCATTCCTTAAAATGAATCTCTTTCTCTATAAGTAGATATATAGATAAATAGATTGACACAGATGTTGTATTATCTCTCTCTCTCTCTCTCTCACTGTCTTTCTGGAGAGGAGTAACACAGTTATCCTATTCTGTCTGTTCTGTTTCCCTGAACAGTCCTAATACAGAGCCCCTGATGAAACTGTCTGATAGGCAAAGAAACTTTCTCCAAGAAAACAGAGATACTATTGAGAAGGGGAAATGGATCCTGGATAGCTGAAAACCCACAGATGTAAGGCAAATATACAGTCAAGCCATCACAAATTCTTGCCTACGTTCCAGAATGATATTTAAAAAAAGACATCAGATGATGTCACTTCCCTGCTCTGATGCCATTATATATTTTCACTAAATGATTGTATCTGAGTGTCTTCCTATAATGCTTATTATGGTCCTGCCAGTCTTTTGTCACTGACTGTGTGGACTAAATCCTTGTGGACCCCCAAATTCATATGAACAAACCTAATTACCAGTGTGATGCTGTTTGGAGACAGGACCTTTGGGAGGTGATTGGGTCCAGGGTACAGCCAACATGAATGCAGTTAGCACCCTTATAAAAGAAAGCCCTTCTCCCTCCCACAAGTGAGGACACAGGGAAAAGATGGCCCAGGAAGTGGGCCCTCAGCAGACACTGGAATGCCCTTTTCTTGGGCTCCCAGCCTCCAGAACTGAGAGCAATAAATGTCTATTGTTTGTAGGCCCCCCAGTCTATGGTACCTAGTCTCTTATGGCAGCCCAAATGGACAGACACTGACCTCATCCTCTACCGGTCCAGACCTTCCTTCTGTCCTCTATCATGTCCTGCTCTTTCAGCTGAGGATGTTTCTGCCTCTTTATGGAATGTTCTCTTGTGATAATGGCCTGTGTCTAGCTCTTTTAGTTACTTGGTTTCAGCTTAGAAGTCACCTCCTCAGAGAAGCCTTTCCTGACCACTTGGTGTGGTCAAGGGTGGAAGTTTCTCGCCTCCCCCATGGATTTGGTAATGCACGACCTTCTTTTATTTTGTGCAGATCATAGGTGGAAATGTTTTATACATTTATTTGTTTGATTGATTAATGTCTGTCTGATTCCTTGGAAATCTACATACACTATGAATAGGACCTTGCCTATCTTCTTTGCTATCTTACCCGAACTCCTAGAACAGTGGCTCACATGTGGGATGCTCACTAAATATTTACTTACTTGGAATAAATTAGAAATTTCCATTTTCATGAAGATATGTCTTTATAAATAACTGTATACAAATAATAGCTGTGGGGTGCCTGGGTGGCTCAGGTGGTTAAGCATCTGCCTTCGGCTCAAGTCATGATCTCCAGGTCCTGCTTCTCCCTCTCTTTCTGCCTCCTCTCCCCTGTTTGTATGCACTCTCTCTCTCTCTTTAAGGAATAAAATCTTAAAAAATAATAGCTGCATTGTATGTCTTTGTATGAATGCACATAATTTATTTATCTCTCTTTTTTAAAGATTTATTTATTTGAGAGACAGTGCATGTGCACACATGCAAGTGGGGGGAGGGGCAGCAGGAAAGGGAGAGAAGCAGACTCCCCACTGAGTGTGGGGCTCCATCTCAGGACCCTGCAATCATGATATGAGCTGAAATCAGGAGTCGGACACCTAACGAACTGAGCTATGCAGGCGCCCCTATTTATATCTTTTATGTTTTGGAATTTTATGTGTAGCATTACTTGAAAAAAAGTTTAAAAAATACATATGCAAGGAGGTGCCTGGGTGGCTCAGTGGGTTAAAGCCTCTGCCTTTGGCTCAGGTCATGATCTCAGGGTCCTGGGATCTAGGTATTGGGCTCTCTGCTCAGTGGGGTGCCTGCTTCCCTTCCTCTCTCTCTCTGCCTGCCTCTCTGCCTACTTGTGATCTCTGTCAAATAAATAAAATCTTTTAAAGAAATTCTATATGCAAGAGTTATTCTCTTATAAGAAGTTTATTTTCAACTGGTATGTTTTCTTATAAGCAAAATCAACTTCACATACCCCTTTGCTTAGTTCCTCTTGACAGTAATTAATAATGAGGACGTGATAATGTGTTTCATAGTCTAAACTGTCTTGAGGTGTGTGTATGGCCACAAGATGATAATAACATGGGGAGTTCGACTCAGTAAGATCACCACAAAAATAATTATTTAAGTAATTCTAGGAAATGTGATAAATTCAGCTGGTAAGATTTTCACATGCAGCTTTGTTTTTTAGAAACCTCAAGTATGTGAAGTTGGCACTTCAGTAAAGCTTTTTCTGAAAACATACTACTTCTCTGCTACCACAGTTCTAAGCCAGCTTAATTTGCAGCCTAATAGTAATCCCTCTGATTTGCAATTTATTTACTAACATCATCTGCAAAGATACTCAAAGGAGGGAAATAAATAGACCACAGGAAAAAACACCTGATTTATTTACTCCCCGAGTTACAGTAGGTCATGATGCCTTCAAGACCTTCAGAGGAAATTTCATATAAGCCACTGTCACCTACCGTCCCTGCTTTCGCTTCTTGCAGCTCATCCTTCACCCAGCAGTCAGGGTGATCTTTTCAAAGCATCAATCAGCTCAAGTCACCTTTGTGCTTAAAATACTCCAGTGATTTCTGATTATGGTGGGAATAAAATCCCAGGGGCTGAATATGGCTTACAAGACCACACAGAATTTAACTCCCACGTATTTGCTGCGAGGATTTTTATCCTGTTCTTTGGAACTTCTGAGTTTCTTCTTATGCCCAGCCCTTGCTGTTCACTCTGTTACAAAACACTTCTTTCACACCTTCCAGTGCCTGGCTCATTCTCATCAATCAAACCAAGTTTTTTGTGAAAGCATCACATCCTCCGAGAGACCTTTCCTGACAACCCTCCCCACGGTAGATTTTCTTTAAACAGCAACAGCACATTCATGTGGATTAATAGAAGGGTTTTGTGTGTTTTCAGTTGCTAGGGAAGGGTGAACAAAATTTATAAGAGTTCTGCTATATTTTCCGCGAGAGTGTGTTGAAGCCTGCAGCTGTTTTGTGGCAATGGTGATTTAAGGTGAGACAACGGTACAGGTACAAATCAGTAACGACCACGCAAGATAACTGTTTTCATCTTAATGAAATTGAAAACAAACCCTCTATGTCAAGATAATCAAAGAATAATTATTGTAGATACTGTGGACATTTTCACTGATAATGTCAAAGAGTTGTAATAAATGCTCAAAGAACTCTAATTCCCCTATCCGTAAAATCTTGGCAGATAGTTTATCTGAAGATACTCAGAATAATAATAATAAAAAAAAAATCCACCCAACACTCATTCCTAAAAAATTATTCTTAAGGTGACATTTTCACATGAGAGAAAAAGGAAGAAATGTAGAATGATTTAAGTATGTCTCTGCCAAGAAGCGTCTCTTTAATTTGATTTGAGGGTCATAGAAACGCATTTGCATTCATCACCGTGACATGCATGCATTGTGTTCAAGAGTTATTTTAAACATTACTCCCTCCTCAGAATGCTTATTTCTCAGTCTGGTTGCTTTGATATGAAGTGTCATAAATAAGGAACTTCCTGGATTGTACACTTATGTTGTAAATGTTCTCCATGTTCAGAAGCAATTTTATACCGCATATTGTTTAAAGAGAATATATACCAGACTGATAACTGACACTGTGTCCTTATAAATTATGTTTAGTTGCATAAAACATGTGTGATGCAACTCTAGGTTGTGTTACTCTGAATTGGGAGTTCTTTTTTTTTTTTTTCACTATGAAATAGAACTACATGACTACATGAGGAATTCTGCAGAGGAATTGAGGCACATGTACATATTAGAGACAAAAGAGAGTAAAGGTGATATCTTCTTTCCAAATAACCATGCTCCAAACATTGGTTTGCAAACTAGTTGTTTGGAATGTGGGATAGTTTCCCTTAGAAGCAGTGTGATTAGTGATGTTTATGGAAACCTTCTAGAACACACACACACAAACACACACATAAAAAATAAAAAGTTTAAAATATATATACATACATATATGTATTTTTTTTTCTGTAGAAATATAGAGGTGTTTTTCTTTGGGGAAAGTAACACTATAGAGGGATTTGTATTGGAGGGACAGCAGTAAGTCACCCAGAAGGAGGTCTTGGAGGAGTACCTGCCCTAGTGCAGTGTTACTCGCCTGCTGGGCAATGGGAGCAGCTCTGAATCATGGACAGCGTTAATTCCAAGAGCAGGTTCTCTCTTAAGCCCCAGTACTAGCAGTGGGAATGATTCATAGAAGCTAAGGCAAACTCATTGTCCAATATTTCTTTTCTTTTTTATTACTTATATGGAATTGAATTACAATTAAGCAGGGGGAAATAAGTTTACCCTTTTTTTAAGTTAAATAAAGTTGTGATATTTTCCCAAAAAGTGGCCTGAGGTCACAGGAAGAGCCAACAAGTAGAATGTCTACTTGTGTGAGATATGATATATATATATATAGAGAGAGAGTATATGTTAAACATTGTGTGTATGTGTGTATATGTTATATATAGTTATATGTATGTTATATATGTCATTTATACACACACACACACAGAGTTATATATAACAGAGGACTCCTTAAGCTCGGAATCTAGAGTAACACAACTGAAATACACATCATGCGTGCTTTCTATATGCTACATTTTAACTGGATACAACAATGCTTAACAGCAAAGGTTCCCACACAAATTAGATTTGGCAGTGACTCTGTTGAAGTAATAACCAATTCCGCACTCATGGAAGTGGATGAGTAGGAAACAACGTTCACCGATCTGAACCAGTAAATATCATCTTGAAATAAACCACAGAAATTATGACTTCTAATTCCAGACTAATTGTCACCATCTGAGCAGTGAAAGGTAGTCTATGGACAAGACAAGCAGCATGTTGCATTGATTTTGAAGGAAATTCAAAAACATGGGTTTTATACTTTAGCTGAAGAGTAATAGTTTACTTGGGTACTACAAAACAACTTCAAATCACAATGTGGTTGTTGTAATGGTCATTGCAGCATTTCAGTGTCTATTTAAAAGGGAATGTAAGGAAAAAAAGAAAGATCAGGAAAAGAAATTCCAGTAAAAATATTTCAGCTCTTAGATACATTGGATGCCATGATGCATCCCCTTCATGTCCCCTTCAGGACTGAGATATTGAACTTTCCCTTCCCAGCTACCCCTTCCCCAGGTGCTATGAGGTTGGTGGCTCTTAGAAAATGCTGAGTTTCTCTAGAATAATTGTTCTTTGTTCAAAGAGAGCCACTTCACCCAATCTCCTGCACCCATTTCTGGGAACATCATGACCAATGGCTTGTCAATGGGACTGGACAATGTGCAGATACCCAGTCATCCAACCTGAATGCACGAACACTTTAGAAAGTGCCCCTTGAGATCTCTCGTTCTGTTGTGTCCACCTGGATGGTAATGTTCTTCACCTCCTACCTCTGCCCAGTCCTGCTTCCTGTATTCCTTCACAAATTTTATTCCCCTATAAATTCTCTATGTACAAATCCATCTGAATTTGTTCCCAAGGAAATCATTTTGCAAGAGTGGACTGTGTTCCTGTTGGTCCTGAAAGAGATATTTGAGTTAATTTATTTTATACAAAAGAATGATAGAAGACTCATATTCTGGCCACAACAAATTAGCATTTTAACTGGATCATAAGACTGGTGTAATGAGCTTATTAAGATGCATCCCTTAACCCCCAGAATCTGATGACATGTGTTTTGGATGAGACCTGAGAATTTGAGGCTTCCACCCCAGGGAATTTGGATAAATATATCCAGGATGGGGCCTACACATTTGTATTTTTTAATACAGAAATTTTCAAATGTATACAAGAACAGGAAAGAGTAGCATGACTCCCCATGAAGTCATTACTCAGTTATCAATCCATGGGCACTCTTGGTCAACTAACTAGCTCCTCTCTCATCCTTCTCTCACCCATGATTTGAAGAATGTCTCTGATATCATTTTATTTGAATATGTTGCAATATGGATCTTGAAGTGATAAGTCATACCACAATGACACCATCACTAATAAAAAAAAGTTAAAGTTAGGAATTTATATTTTAATGTGTCAAAATAATACCAGTGACCCAGAAATCCTGAGATCCAATGGAGTAATTAAAAATTTGTCGTGTGTGGGGCACCTGGGTGGCTCAGTGGGTTAAGCCTCTGCCTTCGGCTCAGGTCATGATCTCAGGGTCCTGGGATCGAGTCCCGCATCGGGCTCTCTGCTCAGCAGGGAGCCTGCTTCCCCCTCTCTCTCTGCCAGCCTCTCTGCCTACTTGTGATCTCTCTCTCTCTCTGTCAAATAAACTGAAAAAAAAATTGTCGTGTAATTCTTGAATGACTAGCGTGAGAGTATGTACGCATGTTACTATTCTTTTATGCATGTTACTATGCATGTTACTATTGTTTTCATGTGAGCATCTTTGAATTATGCCAAGGCTGTGTTCAGTCATGTGCTAAAACCATCAGTTATACAGGGTGACTTTCAGTAATTATACCTCTGAGTTAGTAGAATTGTATCTTTCACCATCTTAATGAGTTCTGCTTTAATAATTTGAATAGATTGGGGTGCCTGGGTGGCTCAGTAATTAAGCATCTGCTTTCAGCTCAGGTCATGATCATGGGGTCCTGGGATCAAGCCCTATATCAGGCTCCTTGCTCAGCAGGGAGCCTGCTTCTCACTCTGCCTGCTGTTCCCCTTGCTAGTACTCGCTCTCTTTCTCTCTGTGTCAAATAAATAATTAAAATGTTTAAAAAGTAATAATAAGTTGAATATGCATAGTAACAATGTTCACATTTTACTAGAGAAGTTTAGGCAGTTGGTCAGTTCCAACCCTGTTACTTGTTATTAGAGCTTCTGTTAGTAACTGTTGCATTCTAGGGTAATGGAGTACTCTTCAACTTCTGTAGGCTTGAGAAAAGGATCCCCCCAAAACACACACACACACCCCATCATCATCATCACCATCACCTTCACCATCATCGTGAACTATTCAGAAATTATACCATAAACAATACTTGGCTTTCCAATTTTCCCCATTTAGTGAAGAAGCATCCAGGGGGATGAATGCTAAGGACAATTTTAATCTTAGGCATTTTAACCAGGGTCTGGAGTCCATCTTTAGCCAGAACAGATGCCAACTACGAATGTGGAGAGAACTTCAATTACCTTAAATAGAATTGAATCACGAGTTTCTATCCATGTGTTGTTTAGAATCAGACGGAACTAATATCTGTTATTGAAGCTAATGGCATGGAGATTAGTGGTGTTAATCTTGTCAGAATTGCATGAAGACAAGAACAACAGAAGGACCTGTGAGCATCCTCTTTCATCCTCAGTCCTTAAAACATCATGTCATGACTAGTCTCAAAACAGGAAAAATAAGACAAATGAATTTTGATTAAAAAGAGTTAAACCGGGGGGGGGGTGCACCTGAGTGGCTCAGTGGGTTGAGCCTCTGCCTTGGGCTCAGGTCACGATCTTAGGATCCTGGGATTGAGCCCCGCATCGAGCTCTCTGCTCGGTGGGGAGCATGCTTCCTCCCCACCCCCTGCCTACCTCTGCCTACTTGTGATCTCTGTCAAATAAATAAATAAAATCTTAAAAAAAAAAAAAGAGTTAAACAGGGTGCCTGTGTGGCTCTGTTGGTTAAGCCACTGCCTTCGGCTCAGGTCATGATCCCAGAGTCCTGGGATTGAGTCCCATGTCGGGCTGCTCCCTCTCCCTCTGCCTGCCATTCCCCCTGCTTGTGTGCTTTCTCTCTGTCACTCTCTCTCTCTCTTTCTCTGTCAAATAAATAAATAAAATCTTTTTTAAAAAGTTAAACAGATACACATAGATTAAATTGCGTTCCTGAAAGTATTAAAAACCCTCTGATGAACATCAGTATTCACCTAGAAAGGATTCCAGGCTCACCCAATTAACAAATAGAAGAGTTAAATATGAGAATTCAGTTTTGCTGGGAAAAAAAAAGAAAATAAATGGGCAATGCTGTGTGGAACTTTAATACTTCTAGTATATCCTCATGTACTACAAAGCAAGCAAATAAACAAAATGGTAGAATTGTTATGTCATAAAAAATCCTGATAAATAACTAGAGGGAAGTCTAATTGTTTTCAGATGCCAAGAACATGCTTTGGTGACAATTCTAGTTAATGCATAGTTAGTTTTATAGCTCATTAAAACTCGAAGAGAAGTTTTGAGATTCAGTAAATTTTACCAAAAGTGAAATCAAACTTTGAAAATGGGCTATTTTTAACAAGAACCAAAGATTTAGAAGTATTGGGGATTTGGGCCCAAATGAAATATTTAATCTGTAACATGTTGATGTGTGATAGGCTTATACTATTGGTTTGTTTTTCATCCTAGCTATATTCTAACAGAAGATATAAGAAAAACACAGTTTGTGAAGCATACAGAAAGAGAATGAGAAAATATAATGGTAGAGGTTCACGTCAAAAAATTGCTTTTTTCCCTTCATATACCAAGAATAGTCATATTTTTTAGAGGACTGACAGCATAAATTTCTATTGTAAAATACTTAAACTATTCGAGTTTTTATTGTGTTTATCCCATCACTGTTTAATGAAGCCACAAATGCCATTGAAATGCAGTATGTTGAAAGGCTACAATAAATTATCTTTGTTAGTACGTAAAACCTGATTTTTGGAAAAAGGAGGAATTAAAAAAAATCATGGGGTCTAGGAGCCAAGAGATATTCTTTATAGATGACTGACTTCTCAGATGAATTCCAAACAGGTAGAACAGGGCCAAGCAAATGGTAGTTTCCCAATAAATATTTATTGAATAAAATGTATTGGAAAATACCTTTTGTTTAAATTTTGATTAACATTTGTTGAGAGCCTTTTGTTTCATACACAAACTTTGTAAGCAACATGAGACTATTTTATTCAGATGATTTTGGTGAATACTATGTATCATTTGGTTTACTTATCATTTGCCTTGAGCCTTTTGGTTATACTAAAATGTCAAGGTGGTAGAGAAACATAGGCTACCCCATGTACCAGGAACTGGATCTCTTGGAGACTCTATATCTGATTGTCTGCTTTCCCTTTCAAAGCAAAATGGGATTTAGAGATGTTTGGTATCTTGAATGTCCAGGCGGGATGAGGCTTCTTGCATTGTGTAACTGGGCATCAAGTTTTAATGGTGTGCAGCCCAACCACAGCGTCAGCTCTGTGACAATGATGCAGCCAGCCAACGCCGTGGAGGGAACCATGTCCAAAAGCTCAGTCTTGCTTTTCCTGTGAAGAGTTCAGCCTTCAGTTTACTGTGGGCTTTTTTGAGAGTTAAGTAAGTTGTGTATCAAGGAGTGATCTGTGGGTCAGGGTAATGGGTTCCTCAGGTAATTTTTTTCAGTCCTGCTTCTAGCCTTAGAATATCACCTTGTTAGTATGTTCATGGCACACTGGAGAAGAATCCAAAAACATGCAATGAAATACCGAGTTGTAAGAATAAGGACTTGAGTGTAGATTCGCTTCTGAAAAACTTGAAGCTCTAGCCTCTGCTGTTTAAAATATAATTAAAATAAGGGGGTGGCATCCTTCAAAGAATATTTTCTTTTTTTTTCCCCTTCTCTGATTAAAAAAAAAAAAGATTTGACAGGCATCCCCAACAGACACACATACCCACACACATGTACTCCCCAAAGCTTTGATTTCTGACTTTATTCTCAGGTTCATTTGAATCCGTTTTACCAAAGGTCATTTAAAACCCTTCATTTTGGTTTTAATTTTGACGTTTCCTTACTTAATCCATGCACTCTCCTGATTCCCCTGGGAGCATCCAATGAGGTGCTTCACTTAATCTATGTCTTCTCACTGAAAATACCACATTCTTAGTTTTGGTTTTGATATAATATTGTAGTATGTAGGAGTTTTTCTCAGTATTTTTCATTTCTTGCGTTTTGGTTCAATATTCTTGATTCTCATAACGGACCTACAAAGAGACGATTATTTCTCTTTGCTGTTGTTATTGTATCAACGTGTATAACCATTTCTGTGATTAATTATTATTACCTCCTCTTACCTCTGAGCCTCCTCTTACCTACACTGAGCCCCTTTTCATACGACCGCCTGTACCTGTGGTTTCCACATAGCCTAACAGGTGATCATCTGGACTGAATAGTAAGTATGGTTAACTTAGAAGAAAGGCTGGAAGCTCAGGTTAGTTATATTTCCCAAGAATTCTAAGAAGGACATGATTGAGTAAAAAGTGAGAAGATAAAGATGAAAGAGGAATAAGAATTACTTCCCCCATTCTCCTCAGACAAACTGAGACCGCAGATAGTCCAGCTTTCCTGAAATATCATCCGACCGTGACAGAATGAAAGTGTAGGCTTCCAAAATACTGCAGAACCAGTGCCCTGGCTTGTCTAACCCCTCAGCCACTGCTGGTCACGCATTGCATTCAAGTATCTCCAGAGTCCTTCACACTGGTTCTAATGGTAAACACTAAACTTCCTTTTGCACCATTTTTCTCCTACTGAAGTCTGCCACTTCTAACTTTATCCAACAGAACTATCCTTTCATCTGTGTTTCCAATTTATTTCGCATCATCTTTTCTTCACAATCTCACACAGAAATCTTTTCACAATCTTCTCCCTCAAAAAGTCACTGACCCTTGGTTACCCACAAAAATCATAAGTTTAACCAAGATACAACTTGATAAAATACCTGAATTCTTTCAATACTTTCATCCACACTATAATCATTTGATTCTGTTTTGGGTAAAGAGTTGTTTAGACTTCCACCCTCATTTTTAGTAGTGTCCAATGAAGTCCATTCACCAGAAGACTCAACACCTTAATTTTCCCAGTGATTCTCAAACTTGAACATGCATTGAAATCACTTGGAGAGCTAAATAAAATAGTGATTGTTGGCCTCACCCTTAGAGTTTTTGGTTGAGTAGAACTGAGGTAAGGCCTGAGAATTTGTAGGTTCCTAGGTGATGTGGAGAACCTGTCTAGTAATCAATGACTAGTTAGATAATTTATACCACTGATAAAAGAAGCAGATACAAGAGTTATACAGAAGTCTGAATTTAACAAAGGTTGTCAGTAGTGCATATCAAAGAGGCCTGAGCTGGCCCAGAAACTCAAATGCTATAGTTGACTCCAGAAATTAAGCTGTTATTTAAGACTGTTAGGTTTTAACACCTTTGAATAACTGAATTATACTCTACTTTGACTGACACAGGCAGATATTATTGCCTTTATTATCTTGACAAGAAAATATTTTTGATGAGTTACTAGATATTTTATTTAATGCCTGCAATATTACTTAAATTAAGGGCCAGATAGTTATCTGCAATTACATAATAGTTGTGCTGTGTTGGCATTGGTAAGAGTTACTGTTATAGAGTTATAGAGTTATAGAGTGCCGTCCTTCTAGATTGATTAATCTTTTTTATAGATGGTCGGGCTAAAATTATCCTTCTTGGTGTGCAGTTATCTTGGCACCTGTTATAGCTAAATATGATTTAAAAATACTACACTGTGGAATATTATAAAATAAGCTATAAAGCAAAAGGTCAACTTCTTCTAGAGCCAGATTCTGCCCCACTGTACAATCTCAATACATTCAGTTATGACTTATGTTGTTATTGACCACAAGAAGTTCATTCTCAGACAATAGTCCTATGATAATTTTACTTTAAAATAGAACTTCAGATGTTCAGTGGAGAATATTAATAGAATCAATAGTTACATTTTTATTTAATTAAGTTTTGCCCAAAATGAAGAGCATAAATTAACTTTTGGAAGCAAGTAGAAAGGTTGCCTTATTCATAAACCTTTTATATTATACTTTCATACATCTTTAGTCACGATTCCAGATGGTGTTCTTTTGTTGTGAGTTTTGCTGGAATTTTTATTTTTGCATATATATATTTTTACACTGTGGAAAATGAGAAAGTAGATATTGTAGCTAATTTATTGCTAATGTGAGAAACGTAGCCCCCCTCTCCAAACTGGGAGC
Source organism: Mellivora capensis (assembly GCA_004024625.1). Taxonomy (NCBI): domain Eukaryota; kingdom Metazoa; phylum Chordata; class Mammalia; order Carnivora; family Mustelidae; genus Mellivora; species Mellivora capensis. The sequence continues at coordinate 8,834 of PISX010005569.1, read as the reverse complement.
AATCCACTTAGGTAGGTTGAGAACTTCTTTATCTTATTGAAAACAAGCCTTTGTTCCTTCATAAAATTAACTTTTGGGAAGTTGCCATATTGGCAAGGTAGAAATTTGCATGAAACATCCCATAATTTATAAACATATGTTTCCTTTTTAAAATTTAATTTAATTTTATTTTTGAGTGTTCTAAACTTCATTGTTTATATACCACACCCAGTCCTCCATGCAATATGTGCCCTCCCTAATACCCACCACCAGGCTCACCCAAAACCTTCACTCCCCTCCACTCCAAACCCTCAGTTTGTTTCTTAAAGTTAGAAAGCAACTTCCCTTGTTTTAAGCAAAGGCATTTACTTTTTTAAAAATATATTTTACTTAACTTTAGGGGTTGTGCTAAAATTTAGATAGGCGAGAATTGCATTTTTATAAATACAGTGTTTATGATACCTGCCATGATTACTTTTATATTCATTGTATATCTGTAGGCCAGCAGAAATTGAGAAACAGGAAAATGACTTGATTTAAGATGTCAAAATGAAATATCCCCTTCCAGCAGGCATCTACAAAAACAGACTATGACAGTCCCCTGAGAGGGATAGGAAATGATCAATAGCGCTGAGTACTTTATAGAGGAATCATACATAAGTTGAAAAGGAATGTAGGAAAAAAGAGCCCATCTATATGAAGATAGTATATGCCCACTGAGAGTAAAATTGTGAAGTCAAAATAGCAGGCTTGGAGGTAAAGAACAAGAAGTAGAGTGGATAAAGCCATTGTCATAGATCACTCATTCCAACACTTAGTAGTAAAAGAAAGAAGATTGAAAATGGAGATCAAGAGTTGAGATCATTCATGGGTCAGAAATCAGGGCTCTGTGAAGGCAGTAGGGATGGCCGAGAGGAGGTTATGTGGAGGAGAGATGTGTGAACTCTCCCTTAAGGCAGAGGTGCCCGGTTGTGGTTAAAGGCACAGTTTAGAAAAGGTCTTTTATTCCACTGGAGTAGTAAAGAAAAGCTAGAAATGTGGCTAATTGATTTCTAACAAAAATATAGTAACCGTATGAGTGAGTGATCTTAATTCATCCCTGAAATGCAAAGATGTTTGGAAGGAAATCAAATAGAGGGTTATACTAAGTCCTGTGACCTTCTAGATGACCTTGATTTTATTATTTCAAATTAGCTGTCTCTAATCTGAGAAGTTCCTTATCATAATTAATACGTAAGGAATGGGAACTTGGAACACATTTTTACCATAAATGTATAATAGGTGAGGTGATGGCTTAATGGCAACAGTGATCTTGCATTAATACTATTTTAATGGGATATGTCTTCCAGCTATGTCAAAACAGGTTTGATGAGCTAATAATTTCTAGGAAAGAATCAAAGCACCATAGAAAGCCTAATGTTCTACATTTCTTCCCCCCTCACCCCCCCCGTGTTTGATAAATCAGATGTCTACCATATGCAGTCACCTGATAATTGTTTTAAATAAATGTCACTGTAAACAAGTGAAGCATAAAAAGATTAAAATTATAAAGATGTGAGTTCCAGGTAATTAATTTTTATATATTTGATACTGTTCTAAGAAGGGGAGGGATAATTAAAAGGAACAACTGCTAATGGGAAAAGTGAGTGTGATTTGAGAAGGCAGTCAGGAATCACACCTTCTTTTAGAAGTACAGTATATCTGGAAATTCTTAAGAGCAATGTGAAGTATCTTCTACCATTTGGGGACAGAAAATTACAGGAATGTCAACTTAAATAAGTAGAATAGTTTTCTTGCTGTCTAAAATGGATGCCAATCAATACCCTTCTCCACCCGAGAGTCCTCCCACACATGGAATTTTTTTTTTGAAGTTGTGACTTTCCAAAGTTACTTAATTATTAACATAGCACAAAGCTATATTTTGCTTAATTGAGAGAGATGAGAGGTAATTTAAATAAATATCTTTAAGAACATATTTAGAACTTGTAGTCATCTTAGTATCAAAATACTGTTCTTAATTTCATCATGTAAACAAGGAATGACATTACCCACAGAACATGCCTCTATATCATGGAATTTAAAGCTGAAATCATAAGATTTTGCCCCAAAAAAAGCTTCCCAAAAAGACTAAATGAGGAAAAAAAAACTTCCCAACTTAGCACATCCAGCTATTATTAACATCTGTGTACTTATTGTTTACACTTATATTTATCATTTAATTAATATTTAAATATTAATATTAATTTGTCAATTTTTTTCAATTTGCCAACCACTAACACTCAGTAGAGTAAAAAAAAAAAAAAAGGAATATATTTAAACAGGAGGGCTTAGAAACTATGTCTAAATTGTGTCCTATTCTGTATATAGTACAGAAAGGTGTCATTCTAGAGATACAGCAAGTGAATGCAGAAAACTATGGATGAAGTAGGTTGAAATGGGTCTCACACTAAGAACTGAGTGTGAACTTTTTAAAACAGAAAAGATGGGCACCTGGGTGGAGCAGTTGGTTAAGCATGCAACTCTTGGTCTCCACTCAGAGAGAGATGCCAGGGTCTTGACATCAAGCCTAGACTGGGCTCATTACTGGTCACGGAGTCTGCTTGAGACCCTCTCCCTCTCCCTCTGCCCCTCCTGCTCATGCTCTCTCACTCTGAAATTAAATAAATATATACATCTGTAAAAATCAGTCAATAAATAAAGTAGGACAGAGATCTTGGAACATTCAGAGCACATAGAATGACATGAGAAACTGTATGTAGATGGAAATTAATTCACTTTAGAATGTATGCAGTCTGTATGTCCCCAACCTCCTCAGCCATACGTACAGAATTATGGAATTATGTCCAAAATAGAGTGCTATAGGTCACAAAGTGATCTCAGCTCCCTCTCCCCCCAGCATCCCTTCGGAGGTCCCCAGGATAATGATGTCTCAATTATGTATCATACTTAAGTCAAATTACTCCCATTCTACTTTTTTTTTTATCTTTGCACATTAAGGACCATGTTATCTTGTGCTGCTAATTTACCATCAAGTTGGCCATAATGTATGAGGGGAGAAGAGCTAATTTATCCCTTTCTGTACCCTAAGGAGACTCTTTAAATATTCACAATAAAGTTAATCAAGACTAAATTTTTTTACAGGATGATATTAAAGGTTCATGGATAATAAGAGAATTACAACATATGACAGAAATCTACAATATGAGGGACTACTGCAGGACTCACTGATGAAGCAGTTCCTAAGAATTATCTCAGAGATCAGACTGATTGTAGTTACTACAGATTCAGTATGAAATAGGGAGAGTCCCACTTTTTAATATGATATTCTAAAAAATGTAATAATAATAGAACCAACATTATGGGGTTGTAGGGATTAAATTATTTGCTGTATAAAACATTTAAATCAAACACATGAGCGTAATAAGTTCTTTGTAAGTGTTAGTGTAGATTTCATTATTTTTAAATTATTTTATCTTGATTACCACCTGAGTACCTTATCATGTATATGCCCAAAATACTGACATTTGTATGTTCAGTTTGAGCACCCCTGAACCCAAACCTATATACCCAAGTCTCTGTTTGTTATTTCCAGCTAGATGTCTTGTGAACATCTCAAATACATTGTGTCTATAGAATTATCAATCACAGATAATAGAGAGTTCATATTTCCAATTCTTCAAGACAAACTTTGGTGTTATATTGGGTTCTTGTATATTCCTCTCATTCCAAAATAACTTTGTGAAATCTGGTCAACTCCATCTCCGGAATGGCCCCACCCAAGCCACTATCCCTACATCCAAACCACAATTCTCACCTGTAAAATTTCAGTAGCTGGTCTCTGCTCTCTGTCTCCTGTGCCCTCCCCATTTTGTTTTCAAACAGCCACTGACATGATCCTAGGAAACTGAACTCAACTGGATCACATCTCAGTTCAAAATCGTTCAGTGGTCTACCATCTCATTAGAAAAAAACCCATGTTTTTCAAACGACTAGTGTTTTTCCTGCTCCCTCTCTGACTTACAGTACCTCATAGAATCTTGTTGAATAAATTTAAAAGTACCAAAGAGATACCCTTATGTTTCTAGTTTATGAATCTTTTCCTTGATTACATTGTCAGCTAAAATATGGGACTCCCAGTTAAATTTGAATTTCAGATAAACATTTTTTCTTTAGTATAAGTATGTATAACTATTTAGTATAATATTGATTACATGGGGCATACACTAAACAAAATTATTTGTTGTTTGTTTATCTGAAATTCAAATTTAACTGAGTGCACTACATTTTATTTGCTAAATTTGGCAATTCTACCCCCCCCCCCCCGAACTTCAAGTTTATTAGGAATGTTAGCTGCCTTCCATATTCCTGCTGGTGAAAATCTTATCAGATGTTTGGCCCCCATAGGGCGTGGACCCCAATGCTTCCAGCCTCCATGATAGCTGCTTTGCCACTGACCAAATGACCATTAAGGCAATGACACATATTTTAGGGTTTGTGGTAAGAGTTTTAGTATCAGTCAGGATATGCTAGGTCATACTATTGCAAAGAAACCTTCTAAATCTCGGAGGTTATTTTTACTCAGACTGCATCCTACCACCAGGTCAGAAAGGGAACATTTCTCTGTGTTGTACTCACTCAAGACCCAGGAGAAGAGGGACAGCACCTCTGTGCTTCCATGCTTCCTGAAGCAGGAAAAGAAAAAAAAATCGGATTCTAATTTTAAGAGAATAATCACAGAAATACATGTAGCTACCACCCTTTCTGCTCAATCCTGTTTTCTACTTTCAGTTTTGAGAGGTAAGAAGTATCTTGAAATTGGTGTGTATTTCTCCTTTGCATGTTTATATATCCACTGTCCATCCACATAATCACAAAAATATTTATTTTTGTATAATATATACAAAATATATATGCAAAATATAATAAAAATAAATATATATTTATTTTGTTACTTTGGACAGATAATGTACTTAACATGTCTACTGCAACTTTCTTTACTCAACTAGCATATCAACTTACTGATTTCCACTCACTGTATGATTATGTTACAATCCATCCATTTCTTTATTTTGGATCACTTAAACTTTTTCTGATCTTTCACTGCATTGAGAAATGTTGCAGTATGCATTCGTAGAGCATAGAGCGGTTCTGCTGAGTTTTTCTAAAGGAGATACTTTGTTGTGGAATTTCTTGGTCACAGAGTGTGTACATCTTCAAATGTGTTAGATGCTGTCAGCCTGTGTCCTGAGTGCTGTCTACCCCTATTGATCTCTCTGCCATCTGGTATTCAGGATTGTTAACTGTTGCTGATATGATGGGAATAAAATGTTTTCTATCAGCATTTTCATTTGTATTGCTCTTACAACATACAGTGCAATTCTTCTCATAGTGGAACCCTTTCACGAGCTCCCTTTCGTATTCTGAAAACAAAATCTTTGCTGGTTAAATATGATAGCATTTTCCGTCACCTCTCTCTGCTTCCTTTTTACTTTGCTTTAACATTATTTCATGTGAAGATGTTTTTAATGTGACATCAAAAGTATCTGTTTTGTTTTCACGGCTTTTACTTTTTTTCTGTCTTAAAAGGCCTCCTTGATTCTTAGACCATAATGATAGGTCCCTATATTTTTATATACATTTTAAAGTTTTACTTTTTGATTTATAGTTTTAAGTCCATCTGGAAATGATCTTCGTGTACTATGCAAAGTAATGCTCCAAATTTACTTTTTTCCACAGTCACTTGTCCCAACTGTTTATATTTTCTCATTTGCGTTCTGATCTTTATGTCACTTCTGTTGTAACAGAAATTTCCTTATGTGGCTCTCTTTGTTTCTGAGCACTTTAAAATTTTCACTGGCCTTTTCTCAGTGTTGTGTCAAATCCAGCATTTCAGCGAAGAGTATTTTAGTTACAATAAGTGTCGGTGTTAAGATGGGAAATACCCTGGTCTTTATTCTTCTTAAAACACTATTGGATTTACTTCCTCATTAATTTTAGGATAAGCTTGAGAAATTCCTAAGAATTTTTTTTATTGTAATGACCACATTTTAACATGATTTTGAGGGAAAATTACCCATTCATGTAATAATACAAATGATCTTTTTCTCTTAAGTTTGTTGCACAAAATTTATGCATGGTATCTAGTGACAAAGTGTATCAGGTATATGAGTATATACTGTAGATAGAGACTTTTCATTTGAATCCCACCAGAGCCACTGGCTGACTTTAACCTTATACAAGTCCAGAGCTCTCTGGGCTTCAGTTTCCTGAAGGAAATAATGTGCCATTTACCTCATGGGGTCTTAGGGAACACTCCATGTGTTAACATTGCTCAAATACTTCACATAATAAACACAATGTATATGCACTTTATTTTTTAATCTTTAAAAACTTGTCCTATTGAGATATACTTGACCAATGAAGTTGTATATATGCATATGTATGTTGTAAGTGTACAACATGGTAATTTTATATAAACATACACATAGTGAAATGATCACCACATTCAAGTTTTTTTTTAATTTATTTATCTGACAGAAATCACAGGTAGGCAGAGAGGCAGGCAGAGACAGAGAGAGGGGGAAGCAGGCTCCCCACTGAGCAAAGAGCCCGATGTGGGGCTTGATCCCAGGACTCTGGGATCACGACCTGAGCCAAAGGCAGAGGCTTTAACCCACTGAGCCACCCAGGCGCCCCCACATTCAAGTTAATTAACACATCTGTTGTCTCATGTAGTTACCTTCCAGGGGGTGGGAAGAACACTTATGACCGACATTCTTGGCAAATTTCAAAGATACAATACACTATTCTTAACTAAAACCACCATGCTGTGCCTGAGATCCCCAGAACTTGTTTCTCTTCTAACTGAAAGCTTGTTTTCTAGGATAGGCATTTCCCCATGTTCCCCACCCCCCAGGCCTTGGCAGCCACCATGCTCTTCTCTGCCTCTAGCATGGTTCCTTTTGTTTTGTTTTGTTTTGTTTTGTTTTGTTTTGTTTTTTAGAGCCCACATGTAACGGATACTATGCAGTTTGTGTCTTTCTCTGTCTGGCTTATCTCACTTAGCATAATGCCCTCAAGTTTCTGCCATGTTGTCACAAATGACAGCATTTCCCTCTTTTTTAAAGCTGAAAAAGTATTTATATATATAACAGGATCTTACATTACCTTTATTCCTCTGTCATCACACATGACTGACATTTATATTGTTTCCATATCTTGGCTATTGTGAATAATGTAGCCGAGAATATGGGAATACAGATATCTCTCTGAAATACTGGTTTTACATACTTTGGATATATTCCCAGAAGTGGGATTATCAGATAATCAGATCCTAAGGTAATTCTATTTTTTAAATTCTTTTATTTAAAGTAATTCTATTTTTAATTGTTTAAGGAAACTCCATACTGTTCTCCACAATACCTGTACCAGTTTGTGTTCCCCCTAAGAGTGTGCAGGGTGCCCTTTTCTCCATAGCTTCACCAACATTTGTTATCTCCTGTCTTTTAGGTAATAGACATCCTGACAAGGGTGAGGAGATATCTCAAGGTGGTTTTGATTTGCACTTCCCTGATGATTAGTGAACTGAGCAATGAACGGTCATGTACCAGATGACCGTTTATATGTCCTTTTGCTCATTTTTAATCAGGCTTTTTTTTTTTTTTTTGCTATTGAGTTACATCAGTTCATTATATATTTTATATTTAACCTCTTGTCGGATAATATGGTGTGTGAATATTTTGTCCCATTCAATAGATTGTCTTTTCATTTTGTTGATTGTTTCTTTTGCTGTACAGAAGGCTTTTAGTTCAGTGTAGTCCCACTAATCTATTTTTGCTTTTGTTGCTTGTGCTTTTGTTATCATATCCAAAAATCACTGAGAAGACCCATGTGAAGAAGCCTACCTCCTACGTTTTATTCTAAGAGTTTTATAGTGACAGGTCTGACATTTAAGTATTTAATGAATTTAAGTCCATTTTTGTGAGTGGTATAATAAAGGCATCCAATTTCATTTTGTAAGTGACTGTCCACTTTTCCCAACACCACTTATTGTAGACTGTCCTCTCCCCATTGTGTGTTCCTGGATCACTTGTTGAAGATTAATTGATGGTATATGCATGTGGGCTTATTTTGGGGCTCTCTATTCTGTTCTTTCAGTCTCTTTGTCTGTTTTATACCAACTCCAATCTGTTTTCATTACTGTAGCTTTGTAACATAGTTTAGAATAAGTAGGCGGAATGCCTCCACCTTTCTTCTTTGTTCACAAGATCACTTTGGCTTTTTGACATCTTTAGTAATTTCTTTTTTTTTTAATTTTTTATAAACATATAATGCATTTTTATCCCCAGGGGTACATGTCTGTACATGTAGATGTACACAGACATGATTCACATGTCTGTGAATCGCCAGGTTTACACACTTCACAGCACTAACCATAGCACTTACCCTCCCCAACGTCCATTACCCCACTCCCCTCAGTTTGTTTTGTGAGATTAAGAGTCACTTATGGTTTGTCTCCTTCCCGATACCATCCTGTTTATTTTCTTCTTTTCCTACCACCCCCTAACCCCCCAAGTTGCATCTCCACTTCCTCATATCAGGGAGATCATATGATAGTTGTCTTTCTCCGATTGACTTATTTCACTAAGCATGATACCCTCTAGTTCCATCCACATCGTTGCGAATGGCAAGATTTCATTTCTTTTGATGGCTGCATAGTATTCCATTGTGTATATATACCACCTCTTCTTTATCCATTCATCTGTTGATGGACATCTAGATTCTTTCCATAATTTGGCTATTGTAGACATTGCTGCTATAAACATTGGGGTGCACCTGCACCTTCGGATCATTGC